>JABUQX010069176.1:20000-45276 GCA_015478945.1 Trachelipus rathkii
TTAAATCTTTTTTAAGCATATTTTAATGAAAAATATTATTAAAATGGTAAAAAAAAAAAAAGAAGTAAAAAAAAAAAATTTAATTTGAAATTAAGATACCGTCAACCGAGGCAATTTCAGGAAAAAATTTTCGGCCTTTTTTTTGTTTTTTAAGTAACTGTAACTTAATAACTATAGACACTTACAGAAATTATTCTAGATATAATAAAATATGGGCATTTGGCAATCATTTAAGGTAAAGAAATTAAAAAAATAAATAATAAACATTTTTAAAAAATTTCTAAAAAAAAAAGGAAAAAAATTTTTTGGGGCAATTTCAGAAACCTAAAAAAAATTATATAAATTTTTATCATAAGAATCGTTGAAACTAGCTGAAATGAGCTTCCCCCTAACGTGTTTAAGTAGTAAGTAGAATGATATAAATTAGCTGTATTGCCAGATTTAGCCGATTTTTTTAAAATCTGGCACCCTTAGCAATTTTTAGCTACTTTTTAGTTTTTGTTATTGTCAGGTATGTTTATATGGGTTTCCGATGCCTCCGAGTTGATTCCCGTGGTTACTGAGTCAATTGGCCCCCCAGTCAAGGGTGAGGGGGGTGGGGGGAATGGAATGGAAATCTGAAATTGCCCGGGTTCATAATTTTTAAAAATAAACCTTTAATGAATGTTGCTATCAATATGCATTTTAAATATGTATAACATAGCTTAAAACCTGTACTATCAAAAAGTAGGTGATCCAAAATTTTACAATCTATTTTTTTTATTTTTTGTACACAGACCATATAAAAAGAGAATTAAAAATTTAAAATTTTTTTTTTGAAGAAAAATCAAAAAATCTAGGTTATTTATATTTTATTTGCAGTTCACTGCACCTGTTAATCTGCTACAACTTTTATTAAAAAAAAAAAAAATTTTTAAACTTTTTTGTAAAAACACATGGGTTTTTTTTTTTGTACAAAGTGGGTTTTTTTTTATGTTACATTTTTTTCTGGGGGGTTTTCGGACCCCACACTGACAGAATGAAAAAAACAACCATACAGCATGTTGATAGGAGTTATAGCGCATATACATGCACATTTTCAATTAATGGATTGGTTTTTTTTTTTCGTTACAAGTGGGTTTTTTTTTTAGAGAGCTCAACTCAAGGGTCTGGGGGGGGGAGGGGCTGCATAAAATTTCAATGAATTTGGTGTGAATGAGAAATCAAGGATGGGACCAACAGGAATGAATCAAATATTATGCTAATTTATAAATTTCTTAATGCAAGTGAAATGCTTGAAAAGTCAGAAAAAGCCGTACCAAAATTGCATATTGTCAAATTCAGTAATGAAAAATTCCAAAATTCCCTCTTCACATATTCCTACCTTTGCACTCATTTTTTTTCCCACTCATACTAGATGCGATTAATACGTGCACCAAATTTTTCGGGGCTCTAGACCCTCATATTTACCGAGATAACCCCAAAGCAAAAATGGGGTTGTTTTTTATGTAACAAAATGGGCTTGGGTTTTTTTTGTGTAACAGCACTATATATATATATAGTATATAATATATATTATATATATATATATATATATATATATATATATAATATATCGGTATATATATATATATATATATATAGTATATATATATATATACTATATATATATATATATATATATATATATTATATTATATATTTATATATATATAATATATATATATAATATGTAACATTAGGGATGTACCGGAACCTTGGAAAAGTTCGGGCCGGAACCGGAACTTTTCGACTTCAATGACACCTTACATATTCTACTTAAAACTTGTCTGATAACAAGTGGAATCTCTCTAGAAGTATCTGGCATCTTGTCATATCCATAAGCCAAAATAATGGATAGAGCGGATCAAAAAATTTAAGTAAAAAAAAAGGAATATATATACTAATAAAGTTCTACGGGTCTTTCAAAGTTTAAAAAGCTTTTTTCAGTAGCGGGTAATGTGTTTGAGGATAAGAGATGAATGTTTAATCCACAACATGGAGGAGCAACTTATTTTCCTACACCAACAAGATTTCAAAATTCAAATAAGTTCAATTTTTAAGTAAGAAAATTATGGATCTTATTTTAAAAATTTTAAAATTTTTTTGCTAAACAGTATAGTTATATTTTTGTTTTGTTTTGTAGTAGTTTCTGCTTTAAAGTTAATTACTTCTTCTCATAATAATAATATAATAATAATAATAATAATAAATAATAATAATAATAATACCCTGTACAAATTTTATTTATCCCCAGGTCTAGATTTTTTTACGTATTTTTTTTTATTAAAAAATATTTTTTTTTTTTTGATTTTTTAGGCACTTTTTTTTCTACATTAATAATTAATCCTAGTTATTACTAATTAATGATAAGTATATTTCATCTACATAATAAGTAAATTCAATCATGTTGTTTCAAGTCATTTTTAATAAAGAAATAAATAAAATTAGAGTACTCAGATATTATACAGTATATAAAAAAACTATATATATACTATTATTATATATATATATATATAATATATATATATATATAATAATATATATAATATAATAATATATATAAAATATATATATATAATATATATATATATATAGCGTAAAATGGGGCACATTCAGTCCAAAATCAGGGGTACTCAAAAATGCTAAGGTTTATGGAGACTTTATTATTATTTTTTTTTCAAAAATTTTTTTTTTTATATGTTAATGTTATCCTTTAGGAGTAGAATTAGTATTTAATGTTAGAAGCCGATAAGTAACGTGGACCGAATTGCCCCACGATTTTTTGGGGGAGGGGAAATTCGGTCACTTGGTTTCACATCCAAGGAATCCTCGTAAAGTGTTTTATTTATAAACTATGACTAAGTCAGTTTTTCATTTTTAAACATAAATGGTATTACAATATTATTTTAAGAAATTGGGGTTCGAAAAACGTTATAAAATGTTCAAGTTTGCGTTCGTTTTTGTCAAACTGCAAAATCGTTAAAAAAATGCTCGCAGAGCGTAAGGAATTTCCTTAATTCTGTAAGGTTGCTATTTTTTTTCTATATTATACAGAATTAAGGAAATTCTTTACGTTTGGTGAGCATTTTTTACGATTTTGCGATGTTTTCACAAAAACGAACGCAAACTCAAGCATTTATAGGTCTATTTTTAAACATAATGGTATTACAATATTATTTTAAGAAAATTGGGTTTGAAAACTAAAAAAAATGCTCGAGTTTTGCGTTCGTTTTTGTCAAAAACGCAAAATCGTAAAAAAATGCTTAACCAAACGTAAAGGAATTTCCTTAATTCTTTGTATTCTATATTACACAGAATTAGGAAATTCTTTACGTTTGGTGGCGTTTTTTTACGATTTTGCGCTGGTTTGACAAAAACGAACTGTAATGTAATTAATTCTGTAAGGTTGCAATTCTTTTTTATTTTATATTATATTAACACAGAATTAAGGAAATTCATTACGTTTGGTGAGCGTTTTTTTTTACGATTTTGCGCGCTGTTTTTGACAAAACGAACGCAAACGGCTGTTTGACAAAAACGAACGCAACAAACTCAAGCATTTTCTTACATTTACGTTTTTCGTAAGAACCAAATTGCCAAAAACGAAAACGGCTTAAGGCGTCTGGCCAACATCAATGCATCAGAGTATCCCTTTGTATCCTGCTGTGTTACTTTTGCGTAAGTGTGACCCATCTTGCTGAAAAAAATTTGTACAAATTAATTAGGCCTATGTGAAAAACTTTACCTACCTATATTGCTTGTAAACCTGTAAACCTTATTTAAAACATTTTTTTTCGGAAATCTTTTTGTAAAAGAGTATTAAAAAATTTAATTTAATGACGATTTTCAATGTGGACCGAATTGCCCCACGCAAATTTTTAAACCTGGAACGAATTTGAGTTTAATTTTATAAATAAAACATATTTATCTCTTGCCTGACTGAACTCCAACGATTGCAATTAAGGTTTATGGATATTTTTAAGTATATATCTTGTACAAATTGTAGTACAATTATTTGACCTGTAATGATTTTTAGCAATAGCCTAAATTTTACCGATTTTATAGTGCTCAGGAAAAAAAAAAATCACAAAATTAATGGACTTAAATTAAAGGTTTCATAAAAAATGAATACCTATGACATAAAAATACCTAAGACATAAACCACATTATTTTAATCTTTAAAGATATATTTTACATTGTAAGACTATTTTGAGCCACTGGACCAAATTGCCCCATTTTAACGGTATATATATATATATTATTATATATATATATATATAATATATATATATATATATTATATATATATTATATATTAATAGTATATATATATATATTATCAAAATTAATATATATATATATATATATATATATATATATATATATATATATATATATATATATATATTATATATTAGTGATGGGACGATTTATCGGAATTTTTGCCGATGACGATGACGATTAGTTTGATTTTATTTAAAACACAATGAAATTAATTGAAAAACTTTTTAGAAAGTTAACTGGGAAACAGGATGCACTGAAGCTCTAATATATATATATATATTATACTATATATATATATATATAATATATATATATATATATATATATATATATATTTATATAATATATATATATATAATATAATATAATATATATAAAAGGCTGTAGACAGGAGGGTGGGGGGTCAACCTCCCGAAATTATTTAGCGATCCAAAATTTTTGATTCCTAAGTCTCATAATAATAATAAATAATAATAATAATAATAATAATAATAATAATGATAATAATAATAATAATAGTTAATCACTGAAAATGAAAAGTATTTATTAATGGAATGAGGAGACATGTTTTGTGGTCCGGTAACGATTTCTTAGGTCAAGTGGCTGTTCCTCATACATGAATAAAATATTTAGAGACCAGGGACTTTAAATGTAAGGTTTCCAAGTTTGCAGATGAACTAGCAAATTGCCACCTCATTAAAGGAATAATGATGGATGTATAAAGAATTAAAAAGATAAGAAGGGAGCTGTAATCGTTGATGGGATGAGCAGGTTCATTCCTTCTCAGCTAAATTTTTTCTTTCCTCATTCCATTCCTTCTAAAACTAAATCTTTCTTTCTCATAATCCATCGTTCGAGCGTGCTTATTCTCTGGCCATTCAGCTAGAGACAGTTGGGGCCCCCCCCCCCCCCCCCCCCCCCCCTATCGGGTGTGGAAAAATTCTCGTTCCCTATCAGCTCGCTTAATTTTCATTTCAGCTAGAAATCGTTGCTGGAATACTCTTCGACGAGCAAAGCTGGCTTTCTCAAAGGAAAGTGAGCTAACCTCCATTGGTTCTCCTACTGACAAATCTTTCATCTCTAGCAAACTTCTGTAAATCTGCCTTTCCTCCTCTTATTCGATCTGATCCTTCTGTTGCTATTCTCCAACTGAAAAGGCAAATCTCTTCGGCCCCCCGCTCAACTATATTCTCTATTCTCAATAACTAGCACTTTCCCTCCTCATGTGTTGGAAAGCTCTCCACAATGTCCAACCTATTCGATAAAAGGAAGCCGCTCTGATCCCTTTAACTATCGCCCCTATAGCTCTCCTTTGTATTCTATCTAAGATCTTTGAAACCCTTCTCACTCACTTCTTAGATCAGCTGGAACTCACTCCGATCGCCAGTACGGCTCTCGTTGCAAAAAGTCTACTGGCGATACACATTCCTATCTAACCGATTTATGGTTTTTCGCTCTTAGGAACTACGGGGAGACTTGGGTGGTGGGCGCTTGACATATCCAAAGCATTTGACAGAGTATGGCACGCGTCACTGCTCTCACAAGCTCCTCCCCCCACCCTCCTTTGGGTTTTTCCTCCTTCTCTTTGCTTTACTTAATCTAGCTTTTTCTTTCAAACTGCTCAATATCGGCTGTTGTTGATGGGGCGACTTCTTCTTTCTGTCAATTAGTGGTGTTCCTCACGGTTCTGTTTTATCTCCTAACTTTTTCAATTAATGATCTTCTCACCTGCACTCTAACTCTATCCACTCGTAATCCGATGACTCGACCCTTCATTCTTTAAACTCATATCAATTCTACTCCACTTTTACTTCTAGAATTGCCCTCTCGTCTTAATCTTTTCCCGATTTTATTCTCGCTGATTGATAGAAATAAAACTTTGTGAAATTCAAATTCTTTTAAAAAAACTCAAGTTTTACAAAATCTCTTCTCCAAATACCTCTAACTTTCCTGTCATCTCTCTTTCGACGGTTCCCTCGTCGTCTCTCCTGTTTGACAATATAAACATCACTTGGCCTTAACATGAACAAAAAAATGGTCTTGGGACCCACATCACAACGATTTTGCTAGGCGGCCTCAAAAGATCGGAAAGTTCTGTTTGAGACTGTGAGAGTTTCCTCGCCTTTCTCAGTTTGCTCTCCCCCATGTTTACGGTCTCATCCGCCCATGTATGGAGTACTGCTCTCATATCTGGGGGGGGCTCTGGTTTCACCCGACTTTTGGACAGGGTCGAGTCAAAGGCCAAAAGGCTTATAAACTGTTCTGTACTTTCCAGTTCACTTGACCCTCTATCTTTGCGGCGCGATGTTGGTGCTTTATCTCTATCCTATAAGGTAACCGCGGTGCAGCCGGCAAAAGTGCTCAGGGAACTTATCACTAGCGTTACCACCACCTTTACGACGCCATCGTAGCACAAGGGGTGCTGTATCTGCGCACGAGTTTTGTGTTGACATTGGTAACTCCAGGCTAGTTCGCTGTGGTGCTTCCTTCTTTCCCACCACCTCTGTTCTGTGGAATTCTCTTCCATCTTCTGTATTTCCTGCTGAATTTAATCTCCTCACTTTAAAGCCTGCGTCTGTGCTCATATGCGTAATTTGCGCTAGAGGGTGAACTTTTGAGCGTACTACACCCCCTCCTTGAATAGGGCTCTGCCCGTGAGTGGTGGTGACAACTGTAAAAAAAAAAAAAATCCTTGGGTGGGCAGATATGTAGCAAATGAACTAAATCTCCTACTCACCCCATCCAAAAAATCATTCAAATTATCCCAAAAAATCGCACTCTCTTCAACATTACCTTCAGATGGACCATATGTCACAACCACACAAATTTTGACCTTTTCAAAAAAATGTAAATTTTTCATCTCGTCTAGTACTCCAACACACAAAATCTACCATAGCTCTCTACCACAAGTCACTCATCAGAATTGAAAATCCTTCTATCCCCCTCTCATCCCTTTCCACACCAACACAAACACATTTCACACCACACCACTCATTTTCACTGTTTCTTTTCACCTTTTTTCATCAAATTTGCCCTCTCTAAATACATTCATTCACCTCTCTCCTCATCTCCTCAACATTTCATTCCTCTGACATTTAATAGTACAGATACGATTCAATACATTTTCGCCGAAGATTCACGACCTTCGATCACGACCTTCTCCGGGGATGCATTAAACATCTGGCAAAGATAAGTGGTAAGTAGGCAGCCGAACCTAACTACCACCGTCCCTTAGCCCTTCTACGACAGCAGGACATACGATGGTGGGCAATTTTTTCTCCCTACACGTATGGAAATAAGGGATAGGGATGTTTGCAAGATGTTGTCTAGAAGAGAGTGTGGATATAAGTATGTGTATATGATATGTTGTCTGGAGGATGAGTGTGATAATGAACGCAATAACAGATAAGTCGAAGACCATTAGGCACGGAATGTCCATACTACCAATAAGCAAAAATATATATATATATATAATAATATATAATAATATATATATAATATATATATATATATATATTATATATATATATATATTAATATATATATATATATATGATAATATATATAATATATATATATTATATAAAATTATTATTTATTATTTTGAGTTTTAATATTAATCAAAATTCTTAATATTTGTTCAATTAATTGGCAAAATAATCGGGGAAATTTCTGCCGATGACGATGACGATTTTTAAAAAATATGCTGATTTTTGCCGATGACGATGCCGATTAATCGTCCCATTCACTAATATATATATTATATATAATATAGTTATACTATATAATATATATATTATATATATATATATATATAATATATTATATATATATATATATATATATATATATAATATATAATATATTATTAATATACAACACAGAGTGGGGCACATAAAACTGGCCCCATCTACGAAAAAAATGATTATCAATAAAATATTTAAACCTAACTACCTGACGGTCCGTATTCGACGGTTATCACAACAATGTGGAGTATCATGCAAATCATGTCAACACATGCTTCATGGCTTAAAAATGAAACCCTACCGTGTGAGTGTTGTTCATGAAATAAAAGAAGCGGATAAGTGTAAGCGTAAACTGTAATTGGTTGCTAGAGAATGTTGCTGGGGGAAATGTTGATCCGTTTCTCTTCTTTTCAACGGATGAAGCTTGGTTTCATCTGTCGGGTTACGTTAATTCCCAAAACTGTTGACACTGGGCTACAGAGAACCCACACGAGTCCCTGCAAATGCCATTACACAATTTAAAAATTGGTGTTTGGTGTGCTCTTTCTGGTAACACAATAATCGGTCCAATATTCTTCAATGAAACTGTGAATACCAATGTTTACCTACGGGTCAATAGTGATTTCTCTGCGCATTTAACTCCAAACGAAAAGCATTATGCCTATTTCCAGCAAGATGGGAACACCTGCCATACGTCGGATCTGTCATTGACTACCATACACACCATTTTCACAGAGGAAAGGACCATCTGCAAGGGTTTGTGGCCTCCCCTGTCTCCTGACCTCTCACCATGCGACTATTTCCTGTAGGGATTTCTAAAATCTAGAGTCTACCACAACAATCCCAGAACAATTGACACATTAAAAAACAACATACGTCAAGAGATTTTCAACATCCCACAACGTGTATTGAGAAATGTTTTCAATAACATGCTTAAACATGGACAACTTTGCTTTGTTCTTGACGGAGAACATTTCGAACATAGACTTTAAATCTCCTGCTCTACTAATTAAACCGTAGGTAGAGGTGTCTTATTATTGTCCTATACTATACTACTAATTTGGATTAGACCTGACGTACGTACGTAGGTCCAGTAGATTTAATTATTGATATTCCTTTTTTCGTAGATGGGGCCGATTTTATGTGCGCCAGAGACTCTGTGTGTTTATATAATATATATATAATATATATATATATTATATATATATAATATATATATATATATATATATATATATATATATATATATATATATATATATATATATTATATATATAATATATAATTTACATCTTAATTAAACTAAAATAATTATATTTCTAAACTTATTATTAATTAGGTAATAATTAGGCTTATTAACTAATTTTAAATAAAAATAATAATTAAAAAAGACAATGTCTAAAAAAATTTAAAAAAAATTAAAAAATCTAAAAAAAAATCCCCAACCCGTTCTAGAGTATTAAAGCTACTGGTTTGAGTGTGAAAATATTATTTCCATATTTAAAGTTTTCAAAACTATAGAGTCGTCATTTTATCATGATTTTTGTTCACATATATCAATTTTCTATATTATTTTTTATGCATAATCATAACTGAGTAAAAGACAAATCAATTACTGAATTTTATTAAGAAAGACATTTGAAAAAGTAGAAAGTTCCGGTTAGTTCCGGTTAGTTCCGGCCGGAACCGGAATTTCCAAAAAATTGAGGTTCCGGTACAGTCCCTATATATATATATATATTATATATATATATATATATAATATATATATATATATATATATATATATATATATATATATATATATATATATATATATATATATATATATTATATATATATATATATATATATATACCGTATATTATAATGTTCTAAAGTCTGGGGGCAATTCATATCGAGACTTCAGAACACCAATACCGGCAGCAGAGCAAATAATAAATGGAGATAGAGAAATAATTAAATAATTAGTGATAGAAAAATGTAATAGGAACTATTAAACTTACGTAGAAGAAGATAGATTGCAGAGCAACACACAAACAAGCGGCTCGGGCCCATGGAAGCCGCACTCCGTTTCACTTAACGGAAAAGCTAACCTTCACTCACAAAAATGGGGATGGAACAATAGAAGGATCTTCTTATTATTATGCCTCAGCCAATAAGTACATGCAAAAAGGAAATATAAAAGGGATTAATTAAAGCAATAAGCAATGGGAATATGTACACTATTGATCTCAAAAATTAGAATATTTACCTTAAATATAACTCTTTGCTTTGATTAATTAACAGATAATGTAATTTAAAACAGGTATTTAAAAGTAGGACACTTGCTTTTTATAAAATTTAATATGTAATATGTCCCTATATAAATTTAAATTATCCTTTCACACATTTATATAAATAGAAGTAGATAAACTATTCCCAAATAATTTTTCACCCCAGTGCACTGACACTTACTCCAAAACTTTCCCCATTAATTCCCTTAATAATATAATAATTAATTTTTAACAATTTACTATAAACTAATTTAATAAAATATATAATTTCTTTTCTATCAACAAAAGTAGTATTGAACACAATAGTACAGTATTTTACTTAATTTAATTGCGTTTCTTTATATTAACAAAAGTATTAATAACAATAGCACTGTATTAAATAGTTTACTTTCTTTTCACCAACACAGCACAAATAACTAGTTTAATTAGTTTACAATGTATCCAACATAAACCGGCTATGTATTTCAAGTTACACTCAAGTTAGAGTAATCCATTTGGAAGTTTCTTAGTAAAAATGTGTCTTTCTTTTAGTTCATTATAATATTTTTATAATCCTACTTTGATTCAAAGCAGTACCAAACAAGTGGAAAGCGGTCAGAAACTAGTCTCATTGTAAGTAGTCCTAAACTTGTCTTGTTAGACAGTCCTAACCTTGATCTACGAAGTATTTCCAAGCTAGATGAAAACGGTCCTAAACCGGCTGACCTAGAAAAATTAGATTACTAAATACTAAGTATGTACGCATAAAGCTTTAAATTTTACAGTTTTAATTTGTCATTTATTTATCATTAATAATATTAATATATTTTAACGTACCTCTAGATTAATTCCAGAGGCCATACAAAGAATAGTCGTCGTAGTAAGTAAAGCAATATGCCAATAAAAATGGAGGAGCAACTCGGGCTCAATAGAAGAGAACTAAAATAATAAAAATTCTATTAAGTTTTACAACCATTAGCATTTATTTAATCTTACAATTATACACGCAATCTATTGCTTACGTTATCTGAACATCTAAGAATGATTAATATATCCGTGATTTACTATTGTTGTTGATACCTTAGATCTTTGATTCTGTAGATTCTGCAGGAAAAAAAAAATGAGGGTGGTAGAGTTTTTTTTATTACATACCCCCCCCCCCGTTAAAAAATGATGGAAAAAATAGGGGGCCGGGGGGGGGGGGAGTATATTACGAATCGAATTTCTGTATAAGATACATAAAGTGTCAACCATCACCAATGTTAATAGACTTTAAAAAAAAAGGTATAACTGCGTATGCAAGCTGTCACATACACGTCTCTAGACGAATTACAACACTAAATATAGTTAATGTCAAGTCCCCTTTGAATTTGTAGCACATTTTAATGTACTCCGCTCCACCTCCAGAAAGTCATGTAACCTTTTTGAGAATTTTTCCTGAATTGGCTTCAGATAAGAGTAACCATCTTCCTCCAAACAATATAAGCCATGTAATTGGTTGCTTTCACGAGTGCCAAAATAAGTAATATGATTTTTTCCATTAAACAGCAATACTTCCATTTCAGGATAGAGGTTAATGAGAGCTTATAAACAATGTATAAATGGCTTTTCCTCGTCATTCTCCATATGTTGCAATCTCCAATAGACTACATCCCCAATATCACCTGCAATTGGCAAATTATATCGCTCCAGATTTTGTAACAGTTCCTTCACTATGATCATACGTATGAGCTCTGTGTCCCATGGATAAAATTCTACACCTCTCTTACAAATATAGAAGAACCTAAACAACGAATCATGCTTATGACCCGGTATTGGAATATAGTCAAAACCTTCTGGAATTCCATGTAGATAGTCATTATCCAATTTCCACTTATAAAACTCTTGAATAGCAATTTCCTTTGCTTCCTCTTTCAATTTCCTAGAATTTTCCTGTATGGGTTCTGGAAGACTTGTCTTTTCATTATTAATTTTATCACCCGAGTGGTGTTTAGCATTCAAGGAACTTGGAAGAGGTATAGTAGTAGTACTAGTCAGTAGAGAATTACAAGAAATGTTAAAAGAATTCGTTACGTGATTCGCATTGGAGGAAGTAGAAGAAATAGATGGTTTAGAAGATAAAGTAGAAAGACTTTGACAATCTGATTGAATACTAGGCACAGATTTTAGAGGATCCGGATGGATCTTTATAACATTTGGAGGATCATGTTGGATCATAGAATTTGGGGGATCACTTTGGATTAGTGTTATTAGTAGTATTATACGTTGGAGGAATACGTTGGATCTCAGTGGGTGAAAGAGAAGGTGTCGAAGAAGAAATAGAAGAGGGATTTGACAAATTTGTTTGAATATCATTCGTAGAATTTAGGGAATCTGTATGGATTGTTCCAAACGTTTGAGGATCTTGTTGGATCATAGAATTTGAGATTTCGCTTTGGACTTTTGAGCTATTTAAAGTATTACTGCTCCTAGTTTCCAGGTTTAGGTTAGTATTATTAGTAATATGAGAGGATGGAGGTGGATCAATGTCTGTGTTATGAATTGGATTAGTTTAGTGGCCACTGAGTGAGGGTGTGTTTATTTTTGCTCTTCCATTTTACTACTATAATCTGTGTAATTGCAAGTGAATTTAGCTAACAAATTAGTGTTGTCTATCTAACTGTGGATTTTAGAAATGTGTACTTATTATTGTGATTATTTCTGTTATTAATTTAATTTAGTTGAATATTGGACTCAGTTTGTGGTTGATAGGTTAACCCTAGGCTAGAGTAGTTAAGAGATTTCCTGTAAATAGCCTATGTGTTGTGGTTGCAGGTGTTATTTGAATTAATTAAAATAGTTTTTGCTGTATTTTAACTCGTCTTTAACAATTTGTTATATTATTTTGTGATAATTTAATTTAATTAAGTTTACCAGACATAGCCTAAGGTTAGGCCTACTTTTAATCAATTTTTATATAGCCTTAGCCAGGGCCTAGGCTATTCTACTATTCGAGTTCTTTAATTAATTTCTTTTCTGGCTTTAGTGATATTTAGTATACTGTAGTTGGTAAAATAATGGTACAAGCTAGACTACTGTTAGGCCTACCTTATAATTTTTATATATCCCTGGGCTAGGCTAAGCTAAATTTAGGCTTGTTAAAAATTTAACTTGTTCTAAAAGTTTATTAAGTTTACTTTCTTTTTAGGCTTTGGTGATAGTTAAACTGTAGTTGGTAAAAATAATAGGTATAGGTTAGTAAGCTAATAATAAATAAGGTATGTATGATCTGTGTGATATCTGTGGGACTGTAAGAGGTGAATAAGTGAATAGCTTGCCCTGATTTGTGTTTTGAATGCCGAGAATGTGTTGTTAAGGAAGGAGATTGCAAGACTGAGTGAAAATATGAATGGATTGAAAAGAAGAAGTATTTGAGTTGAGAAAGGAGGGAAGTGTTAGGAAAAAAGTTAGTAGGGTTGTCGAGGCAAGGAGGGAGCGGGATATAGGGGTAGACAGAAATAGTGATTCACCTAGGCAGGAAGATGAGGGGGAAAAGGATAAGTAGTTGAAATAGGTCTGCAGATGAAATATAGATTGTAGGAATTAGAAAATAATCGCTTAAAGATGAGGATCTCGAAAGTCAATCAGCCCGTGACCTG
Source organism: Trachelipus rathkii (assembly GCA_015478945.1). Classification (NCBI taxonomy): domain Eukaryota; kingdom Metazoa; phylum Arthropoda; class Malacostraca; order Isopoda; family Trachelipodidae; genus Trachelipus; species Trachelipus rathkii. The sequence continues at coordinate 33,945 of JABUQX010069176.1, forward strand.
CAGTAACAGGTTCGACTGTCTTCCAGATGGGAAGGGATCAGTGAGTGCCAATGGTAATGTTGAGTTTTCTAAAGGGAAGACTGATACATTGCTAATTTGAGACTCTATGACACGATACCCTAGATAGGACTTTTCAAAGTAAGAAATATAAAGAAACGAATAGGAGGAGTATGTTATCCAGGTGCTAGAGTGAGTGATATTGTGGATAGGATAGATAGAGAGGTTGATTCTACAAATGTTGATTCAGATGTGAATTGTGCATGTGGTGCAAATGAATATAGGACAGTAGAAGGTCAGAAGAATTAATAGGCAGATTATAGGAGATTGATTCAGAAGATTGAAAGCTAGTGGAAGAAGTGCATGATTCTGGGATTTTACCTAGATTAGGTGCAGGTTCAGGAATGGGGGAGTAGGGCTTTTAGGTGTAAATGAAAGGATTAGGAAATTGTTTTTTCAAGAAAATAATTAGTTTTTGATTTGTGACGAGAATTTCTGGATAAGATTTTTTGAGGCAGATGGATTCACTTGAGTCGTAAAGGTTTTTGGGCTTTTCAGCACCAGTTTGGAGACTTGTTTAGCAAAAACTAGGTAAAAGTTGGGGGTGATGGGCTAAATCGGGATACGAATAATAGCATTGCACCGGTAATGAAGTTGGGATAGGTAAAACCGAGGAAAGTTAGATGAGTCAAATAAAGAACGATAGCAATTCAAAATAGCAGCATTTCGAATATCAATGCTTTTACACAAATGCTCATAAGCCTTAGAAATAATAAAGATGAGCTGAATTAGTTATACCATAAATAGAAGAATCTTGACATTATTTGCAATAACTGAGACATGGGTTAATGAAGAATTATATGGGGACTCCTTTCCAGGAATATGAAATAGACGGTTATTCACTTTATTTATACCAGCGTGAGGCAAGAAGGGTGGGGGTGTGGCGCTTTATTTTTAAAGCAATATTCAATCTGTATTAATGACTGACTTTGAAACTAATCATGATATTGAATCGGATATGGGTAGATATCCTTATTTTCAATAAATCATATAGAATAGGGGCATTTTATAGACCTCGCTTGGCCAGTCAATGAATTAGACTCCAAAAGTTGTAAAAGAAATTGAGAACAGCATTTGCACAGTAAAGAAAAGGTATAGTCAGCCATAATGGGTGATTTTAATTTTTCTGGCATTCAATGGAATTCCTTGTCTAATACGGACCATAAGTAGTTCTGTATTTATAATTGTATACTAGAAAACTTTTTGAGCCAGATGGTCATGAAACCCACAAGACATGATGCAGTATTAGACTTAATATTAACTAACGATGAAAGTATGGTGGAGCGAGGTTAGAGTTGAGGAGAATTTAGGACTCAGTGACCATAATATAATTAGATTTAATATGAATGTGATACCTGGGCCCAAATTGCAAGTTAATAAGAAATGAAATCTTAGATTTCCGAAATGGTGATTTTACAATTAGGAGACATGCTTAAGTATAACTGACTGGGATAAAGAGTTTAAAGACCAAAACTGTTTTATCATGTGGAAACATTTTAAGCAAATTTTAATGAATATTCAGTCAGTATGTTTTAAAGATAAACCCATTGGGTGGCGAAGAGAAAACCTAATTTGGTGGAATGAGAGATAAGAGATAAATTTAATGAAAAGCGGCAGTGTTTTAAAATATTCAAGGGTATAATAGGGAAGATGATTTAGAAATTATTAGGAAAATAGAAACGAACTTAACCAGTCAATAAGAAAGGCAAGAGAGGGCAGAAATTAATTTAGCAAAGGAATAGTAATAAGAAAAACTAAAGAAGTTTTTTAGCTTTTTAATCAATTTAAAAGTAAGAATAGGGACAATTGGTCCAATTAAAAATTGATGAAAATTTAGTGAGTTCAGAAAAGGAGTTGGTCAACATTTTCAATGCCTATTTTCCTTCAGTGTTTACAGAGGAAAGATTTGATAATAGTTTGGAGACATAGTTCTTATATGCATGTAACAAATAGACTTTAAGAATTTGAATTTGACGTAAAAAATATTAAACGTTTATTAGACAATATTGATCCAGGTAAAGCTGCAGGGCCTGATGCGATATATGGTAGAATTCTCTGAAAGAGGGTAGTAATCAGCATTGCAAAGGCACTGTCTTTGATTTTTAAGCGATCTAATAACATTTGGTGAGGTACCAGCATGACTGGAAAACAGCATACTGTATGTGTGCCTATTTATAAGAATGGTAGTAAGGAAGATTTGGGAAATTCTAGGCCAGTTTAGCTTAACATCTCCGGTTGTAAAAGGTTCTGGAAAAGTTACTAAAAAGGTCATATAGAGAAATATTTAGAAGATAACAAGGTTTTGTAATGACTCCCAGCACGGTTTTTCAGAAAAGGGGGTAGTCATGTCAAGACAAACCTTTTAGAAATTTATGGAATACATTACTGACTGCATTGACCGAGGAGATCCAGTTGATATTGTATATTTAGAATTTAGTAAAGCTTTTTTTGATAAGGTTCCCCACTAAGGCTGATGCAAAAGTTTTGCAATGTGGTAAAGGTGGAGTGGTAACATGGTTGGAGATTAAGAAGTGGTTGCGAAATAGAAACAGTTGTGTACAACTAAATGGAATAAATCATCATGGGAAATAGTGAAGAGTGGTGTACCACAGGGTTCAAGTGCTGGGGCCACTATTGTCCCATATATATAAATGATTTTGACCAGGGACTTAAATGCAAGGTTCCAGTTTTGCAGATGATACTAAGGTGGCCCACCTCAGTTAGGAATAGTGAAGGATGGGCATAAGATTCAAAATGATCTTGATAAACTTCTTGGGTGGGCAGATAAGATGGCAAATGAATTTTAATAGTAAAAAAGTGTAAGGTTCTTCACCTAGGTTTTTACTCAAATAAAAGTTTTGACTACGATATGAATGGGGAATTAGCTTTGAGTTCTGTGGACCAAAAAAAGATTTAGGTGGCGATTATAAGCAGTAATTTGAAAGTAAGCATCAAGGTTTTTTGGAAGCTAAAAATAAAGCTAATAAGATGCTGATCATAATAAATCGGCAATGTTGTTTTACAAGAGCAAGGAGTAATAAGTTAAACTGTATAATAGCTATGTTAGGCCAGTAATAGAGTAATTGTGCACAAGTTTGGGCCCCTTATTTAAAGAAGACTTAGATATGCTAGAAGAGTGTGCAACGTAGAGCAACAAGATGATTTCTGGGTTTGAGGGTAAAGAGCTATGGAGGAGAGGCTGAGGAGTTAGGAATGTTCTCTTTAGAAAAAAGGCGGTTTCTCAGAGGGGACATGATACAAGTCCACAAAAATATTTACATCTATTGATAATCCAGAGACCAATAAATTTTTAATAGTAGAACATGGACAGGTGACCCGGGGGACCATATAAATAAAGAAAATAAGAAGAACAGCATGCCATCTTGATATAAGAAAGCATGATTCGTAATAGGGGTTTGTTAAATTTTTGGAAAATAGTCTGCCAGTGGGAGGTTGTCGAGTGTGACTCGATTGCAACATTTAAGAAAGGGTTAGATTCCTTTATGGATGGGTGGGTATCATATAATTATATTGACGAAGCCAAATTGGCGGGTTTTTAGTTTATGATAACTTGAACCTCCTAATGTTTAAGAATGGCATGTGTTGACCATAACTAGTTATTAATGCATGTGGATGGTTTTTGGGGTATCATATATACGTTATAACTCATTAAGCCCAAATGGTGATTTGTAGTTACACAATTTGACCAAGCCCTAGGGTGCTTTGTGGATTTGCATGAGCATGTTTGGGTAGTGGGTTGACTGGGACAGTCTTGATAGGCCCATGTGGCTTCTTACTGTCTCTATATTCTTAATGTTTCTTAATGAGGTGTCTGATTGAATGACAACTAAGTTAGAACTCTCCTGTGTATTGACTAATTCATTTAGCACCACATTATCATTTTTAGGTAATGTTTTCTCTTCTTCAGTGGAGGATTGTAATTGAGTAGATTCTGAAGGTGAATCATATAATAAGGAATCTTTTTCATTTTTAGTTTTAGTTGATTGGGATGTACTTTTAGATATCCATTGTGGACATTCAAGTCCAAGATGTTTCCCATGACAAATAGGACATTCATCATAGGATTGAGCTAGTTGTTTTCTTTGGAGACAATTATTAATTATATGGCCTTTTTTCTCACAGTGGAGACATTTATTCTGTTGTACATAACATTCATTTTGCAGATGTCCCCGTTTTCCACAAAAACGACAATAGGGACGGGATTTACAAGTGCTGATGTCATGGCCAAACTTCTTACAGTAAGTGCATTTAAGGTGTTTATCAACCTCACCTCTAGACCATAGTGAATGTGGATGTCTTTGTGGTGTAGTAGGCACTTTATTGTGATTTTCATTTTTAATATAAGTATTAGTAGGGTTAGGGTTAGTGGGTGATCGGATCTCCTGTTGAGCTGTCGACAGGAGAAAAGCATTCATTAGCTGTGCAAGTACTTTCAATATCTGCTGATTTTGTTGGAATATTTACATCATTATATTAGTATTATTAGTATAGGATGGGGATGGATCTTGTGCATGTTTGTACTTATTGTTTATATAACATTGGTGAGCATTTCTTTCAAATTATGAACTTTAATTGAATTAGCGGATAATATTTATAAATTTTAACGCACTGCACAATAAGTTTAACACATAGTACGTTCTTTATATTCATATAATTGTTTCCTTTTACAATTTATGATTTCATACTTTGCTTAGTGATATGATATGGTGGGCACCTTCATATTATGGCATGTCGAATATACAGGTGGTGACACTGAGGTCATAGAAAGGGGTACGTTATTCAAAATAATATTTGACGAAGGTTTGGGCTCTCCCATGGCGTTAGACTAATAGAATAAGAAGAATTAAAGAGGAATGAAGAAAAGTAATGCAATGGAAAGTAACTGGAAAAGAGTAGCGGTGTGAGCAAAATGTAGCTTCAGAGAAACTATGCTATATATATATTATAATGTTCTAAAGTCTGGGGGCAATTCATATCGAGACTTCAGAACACCAATACTGGCAGCAGAGCAAATAATAAATAGAGATAGATAAATAATTAAATAATTAGTGATAGAAAAATGTAATAGGAAATTGTAAACTTACGTAGAAGAAGATAGATCGCAAAGCAAACACACAAACAAGCGGCTCGGGCCCATGGAAGTCGCATTCTGTTTCTTATAACGGAAAAGCTACCTTCACTCACACAAAAGGAAAGGGTACAACAAATAATCCTCTTATAAGTATGCTTCGGCTGATAGTTACATGCAATTAAAACTATATAAAAGGAATTAATGAAAGCAAAACAAAAGCAATGGAAAAAATGTGCACTGTGCAATAAAAAAAATTTACCTTACTAAAAAAACCTTTGCTTTAAATAAATAATAGTTGTTTATTTTTAGTCGAAATTAAAATAGGTACACTTGCTTTTTATAAAATTTAATATGTAATATGTCCCTATATAAATTTAAATTATCCTTTCACACATTTATATAAATAGAAGTAGATAAACTATTCCCAAATAATTTTTCACCCCAGTGCACTGACACTTACTCCAAAACTTTCCCCATTAATTCCCTTAATAATATAATAATTAATTTTTAACAATTTACTATAAACTAATTTAATAAAATATATAATTTCTTTTCTATCAACAAAAGTAGTATTGAACACAATAGTACAGTATTTTACTTAATTTAATTGCGTAGATAATTTAATTGCGTTTCTTTATATTAACGAAAGTATTAATAACAATAGCACTGTATTAAATAGTTTACTTTCTTTTCACCAACACAGCACAAATAACCAGTTTAAATAGTTTACAATGTCTTTAACACAAACTGGTTATTTATTTTTAATTTACACTCAAGTTAGAGTAATCCATTTGGAAGTTTCTTAGTAAAAATGTGTCTTTCTTTTAGTTCATTATAATATTTTTATAATCCTACTTTGATTCAAAGCAGTACCAAACAAGTGGAAAGCAGTCAGAAACTAGTCTCATTGAAAGTAATCATAAACTAGTTTTTTCACAAATGGAACCAAATGGAACCAACTTATTCTTGTTTCTGTCATATAATATGAATAACGGGGTCCTAACCCCTCCGACCTAAAAAATAATAAATAACTAAGTACTAAACATATATATTGAAAATAAAGTATATTTATTGCTTTCATTTAACCTTTTTCCAAATATATAATAATAATGAGACTTTTAAAACATACCCCAGATAATTCCAGAGGCCATATAGAGGATTTTCATAAAAAGGTATATGGAGGAGCAACTCGGGCTCAATAGAAGGGAACTATAAAAAAATATAAATTCTATTAAGTTTTACAACCATCAACATTTATTTAATCTTACAATTATACACGCAATCTATTGCTTACGTTATCTGGACATCTAAAAATGATTACTATTTTCGTGATTTACTATTGTTGATCATCAGTCAAAGAATCCTAAAAATTAGAGGTTCTGTAATAAAAAGGAAAAAGGTGTTAGAGTTTTTTTTAATTACAATATATATATATAATAATATATATATTATATATATATATATATATGATATATAAATATATATATATATATATTATATATATATATATATATATATTATTTTATATATTGTAGTGGAGACCAAGTGACAGGGAAAAGAATAGTTACGATCACTTGATCTCCAGAATGAAAAAGTAATTAGTATTATCAAAGTAAATAAAATAATAAAACAGTGAGAAAATGAAAAAGGAATTATGCTTTATCTACCTGGAGGAGATATTGAAAAGAACCATCAGACTTTCGTTCTTACGTCAGGATACAAGAAGGAGGGACCATCAGCTTGCTCCAAATGCTCCTGGTTTGTGGCTAAAGGTAGATCACTTATAACAATAAAGAAGTAGAAGGGGAGAATGAAAAAGAAGTAAAAGATAGATTTATTAATCCATATATACTATCAAAAGTAGTAGAGGTAATGTTAATACATTCACCAGTTATCCGGGATGAGTAAGGGGATAGCTAGATAGATGGAACAGATCAAACTCCAGTATTTTTATGGAGTGTATTGCTTCTGTTTATAATTTTCCTTAAACCTAAAACCGTAAATAATTACTCTATTAGGGTGTGGTTGAGAAGGTTCCAGATACAAAATGTATTTAATTGTGGAACAATCTCAACGAAAACAAGGTAATAACTAGGTAACTATTATTATTCTAGATTATGACTAGATTTATAGTATATCTATATGACTAGATTTATATATATAAAATCTCTGGTTATGTTCCAGATTTAGGATCCGACAATAAGGATGTTCTTGCTATGTCCTAGAAATAGGACCCAAAAATAAAATAAAGAATCAAAAATAAAGACCCTGTAAAAATTACAGGAATTAGTTTTGTGAACTGAATTTATTTAAGGCATTTGACTATTAAACAATTAAAGGAAGCACTTAAATATAAAATGAGAGAGATCTTACCCTAACGATAAAACGTTGTCAATGAGGGGTCTTGTGTAATGTGAGTCAAGAGAAGTGACGTTCTTGATGAATATCAACCTTGGAAGGGACTGTAATCAAAAGGCAAAAAAGGGAAAATGATGAATATCATTACTAACTTTGGGTAAATAAATGTGACTTAGAAGTTCAAACATGATTACATACCTGGGAGAATATCGATCCTATTATGTAAGTGTTGTTCCCTAAATTCATGGGTACATCAACATTAATGATTTGATGGAAATAACATCATTTATACTTTGGTAAGTATCTTTCGTTAAGCTTTAATAAGCTTTTTGAACTGTGTGTTGTTAACTTTATAATTAAGATTATAATTTACAATTTACAAATACATGGGGATGTGTACTGTAAGAGAGAAAAACAAATGTAAGTATCCATATAAAAACCCAAGAGTAAATAATGAACAAACAAAAAATAAATTTACTTATGCAGCAGTTTAACCTTAATGAATGTACTATCTTATTCTATCAATTCTTGAAACCACATAACATAAAGTATTCGAAATATGGCAGACAACAAGAATGTTGTAACAAACGGCGCGAGCGACGATGCGAAAACGACGTTCAAAACCCCACCTTACTTTCGAAGGCATGATAAATAACAGAGCATAAACTTAGCTTTACGAGGTAGAGATAGAGGGTGATTTAGTATTTTGGGAGTCAGGTGTCTAAATGCGTTAAACACCTCTAATACCATTAGAATGTTTTTAGTATCTGTAGGTTCTACTATTAGTAAGTTATACCTTACAAACCATACAATTAATTGGAACTACGATAGGACAGGTACAGTAAGAACAGTAAGAATTTAGAAAACAGCGAACCTTCTTGGGAGATGGGATGGGAAATACAAAAAAAATATATTAGTAATTTGACATTGATAAAAAATAGGTTTATTAATATTTTTCGTCGAAGTATTATCTTTTCGATAATAAGTTTATAATTGTACATAACATTACTTAAAAGTAGAAATTTTCATGGTATGGTCTATATTAACCAACCATTCATTAGAAATATTGCGATCCCCAAAAGTAAATTGGGAATTATTGGGGAAATTTTATTTTTGCTTAGGAGCAATTAGATAAGACAACATCTTATATAATAATTAATAATACAAAACTGAAAAGTGTACCTTACATTATTTAGTACATTACCACCGGATGTATTCGGTTGTTTTGAAAACTTCGGATGGAAACCGTCGGATGACTGCTGCATTGGCATCCAGAGACATCATCTGAAATATGAAACTGACCTCCTCCTACTCCCTTGCAACATCGTCATAAACCATGACCATGAGTCAAGGTTTCGGAGGAAAATATATGTATGGCTATATAATTTCTCCTTATAAGAAGGGGATAGACATACTATATATTTTCTTTCCTTTTATATATACCGTAAAATTATATATATGTATATATATATATATATATCAGATGGGTTAGGTATATATATTATATATATATATATATATATATATATATATTAAATTATATATATATATATATATACCGTAAAATTATATATTATTATATATATAATATATATTATATATATATATATTACTATATATATATTATATCAGATGGGGTTAGGTGAGCTAGTCTAAAATTATTTACTCATATGAAAGCATTACCATCTTGACTTAAGAATACAGAACGCCAGTTTTTTACTTAAATTTCTTTGTCATGGGGTAGGTAATTAAAGGAATTTTCCCCTGACCATTATTGGTGTGGAAGAGGGACCTCGTATCTTTTACGGATACAATCGAACTTTGTTACTGAGTTCGGCTTAGAGATCAATCTAAACGCATTTGTTAGAAATCGGGAAGTAAAATGATTTTCTTTTAGGGCTGTCGCACCCAATACTACTGGGGCTAGCATCATTTCTCCGGGTATGATTATGAAATTTATTGGTGTAGTGGAGAAATCACTATCAAGGAAATGTGATGGAATGTTTATGTATGAATCAATGGAAACTGTGTGTTCATGTGTTAAGCCGCTGATGGCATTTATTCAGATGTCCTTGGAAGGTTTAATAAGATGTTGAAATTGTTTGGGAATGGCCTCATAGCTAACTAAGCTAATACTGGCTCCCGTGTCAACAATACATTTTTCAAATTGAAGGCTATTTTTTTCAAAAGCCACGGATATTGTTAACTAATTTGTGGTGAAATGTGTACAGTTAGACAGATACAGTGCGTACATGACTGTGTAATTCTTTAGTAGTTTCACTTAGAGTTACAGGAAGTGTGGGTATTTCAGTGTTTCTGTGGTCAGAAATTAAGGAAGAAGACGTTTCTTTGGGTTGTGAATTGTAAGTGAATGATTCCATGTTCATGAATGGAAAACAGAATGAAAAATCTGTGTTGGACTTTGTCTCTACAGGTGGAATACTTACAACTGGTGAACTTAACGTTGTTAAAGAAGGACTATATGATTTTGGTAAACACAGGTTAGATACATTAGGATTAGGTACGCAAGAGTTAGGTAAATTAGCATTAGGTACACAAGAGTTTGGTAAAGTAGTAGTAATTGAATAAGGGTTAGGTAACTTAGAATTAGGTAAACAGGGGTTAGGTAACTTAGAATTAGGTAAACAGGGGTTAGGTAAATTAGTATTAGGTAAACCTTGGTTAGGTAAATTGGAATTAGTATCCTGAGAATGTGAAGGACTAGGGAACAACGGACACTCATTCCGTTGATGTGGACTTCGTTCCGTTTTAGGAGATTTTCCGTAATGTTCATTAGGAGTATGTTCATTGGAAGACTTAGAAGTATGAGTGTTCGGAGAGTTTGGCGTTTGTTGAGATGGAGGGTGTTGAGAACACTTCATCCCCGGGTGAGGACCTCCGCAAAAGGGACAAACAGCCTTGCGAACTTTCTGTGGGAGAGATGTTGGAACAGATTTACGTGTTCTGCAGTCAGCTATAACGTGACCTTTCTCTTTGCAGTAGCTACAAATTTCCAGATATTTGTAGCATTCACGCATCTGATGACCGATTTTATGGCAAAAATCACAGACAAGGGTCTTACGGTCAACAGAATCTAGGTTAGGTCTTTTAGAAGTAAAAGTTCGATTATTTTCATGTGGGGAATTTTTATGAGGAAGATCGCGAAAAGGGTGACAACCACCGCGATTGTTTAAAGAAGAGTTGTGATAGGTTATGTTCTTAGAAGAATGTGACTTTTTAGAAGAATTTTGAGTGGAAACCTTAGAAGGGTAATTAGTATTTTGAGTTTTCTTTACTGAATGTGTGTTCGGGGGATATGTAAATGGGAATTTTGAAAAATCTTTGTTATGGGTGTCGAGGAATTCAGCATACCCCACAATATCTGACCAAGGAGTACGCCAGTTCTTATTGAGTTCATACATCTTTATGTACTCTCTAACACCTTGTTCTATGTTTGTAGGAAGGCTACATAAAAATGTAGTTCGGAGAGATTCGTGTCCACTCATGTCTAGACCAGATGAGCATGACTAGCCAGAGCACGTTCTTAGTCTGTAGGCAAACAAACCGAATACTCTCAATTTTTGTAACACGCGGGGCAGAAGTGGGAATGTATGAAATAGGGATTCCTTCCTTTTTCCTCTCCTCCTCCTTCATACCATTGGATGAGGGTCTCTCGAACAGAGAAATAATCTCTATCATCCTTGGTGACAAGACGATAGACATTAAGGAAGTGACCGTCAAGTTGTCTGCCGAGTAAATTTAACCATTTGTGATAAGCTGTGGGATAATGAAGTTGGCAGTAAGCCTCAAAATCCGCTAAATAAG
>JABUQX010069177.1:0-5000 GCA_015478945.1 Trachelipus rathkii
TAGTTTCGTGATATCTAATTTTGTCATACGTATAGTTAATGCTAGTAAATAGTATTTACTAATAATACAGTTCTTTATCCATATATAACAATATATAATATAAGTACGAATAAACTTTATATTCAAGTTAAAATTAATATATATACATATCTAATATAAGCTGATAAAGAAAGTAAGGAAAATTCTATATTATAAATACATATATATTAATTATGTACACCCTGCATTCTAAACAAGGCCAGAGTTTCTATTTTTTGTACTTAAACTACATGTCTGAATAAAAGTTAATTCATACTCATTTATAAAATATCATAATGATTTGATTCCTACACTATGTACGTTATATACATTATTACCTAATCAAATTAATATATTATATTTTTCTCAGCAATAATATTATGTATTAAACGATTGATACATTTTCCATCATCATTAGGTTCATGTCTCTCACTCAAATATATATTATGTTTCTATTACTAACATATAGAGTTGTATGAAATAATAAAAAAAAATCCTGTTTTAAACATATTACATAAAAATATAAAAATAAGAAACAAAATATAAATTAAAAATAAAAGGTGAAAAAGAAAATGGAAGAAAAAATTTAAGCAAAATTTAAAAATATTAATCAATAGCATATACATTCACATTATTTATAATAATATAATACATATATACGAAGACTTTACTGATTATTTTAGACAATAGATATGATAAATGTGTGATGTCTATTCTTCTATCATAAGCTTGTGAAGTAAAGTTTCTTTAGCAATATTATCCTTAACCCTATTATATGAATACCGATTACTTTTTCACATAAAATAAGGACTACTCTTAGGTAAACTCACACCAATTCATATATTACTATTATTGATTAACAAATCAGAAACTTAATTAGTAAAACAAATGAAACTACATTACTTATAATAACAATGATATTTGTGCTAAGTTTTTAGCTTTACTAAAACGATATATGATCTAACTGGATACCATTAACTATAAATAATAATTTTCATATACTAATGTAATACATATAAGGGTATACAATATAACAACAGATCAGGTCCAGGGATGAGAGAATTCATTCTTCGGGCAGATATAGAGTGAGAGGAAGAGAGAGACGTGAGCGAGTTACCAAGAAGAGAGGAGTGATAAGACCTGAAAGACACGAGATGTTAGCCACGTAGAAGGAGATATAGTAGAATCTAATAGTCTTTATATATTATTGTGTTTACTTTTAATCTTTAATAAAAATGTGATATATATGTGGTATTATATAAATAAAAGTTCTCGTGTACTCGACAAAATTGGTTAACGTGAATACATAAGTGTTAATATTTACATTTAAATCACTAATATTTAGGGAGTTATCTATAACAGCTTCAACTAGATCATCCTTTAAAAATCGGAAATACATATACCCCAATCACCGTGCTAAGTACACTAAAAACCCTCTAAAAAACTCCGAGACAACATATTTACAATATTTATATGTTGTATATACATTTACCCAAAAGACTTGAGATTACAAGGTAACTCATAAACTCAAAAACTTCAATGCATACGTTCCAACACCATCATAAGATCTTATACAACACCAATAACCAACAGACACAAGCAAACACAACACAAATCAGAAGAGATAAGGTCACAACTACAGTATCTACAACAACAATTCAAGAATAATTACGAGGAAAACAAACATAGTAAATAGGAACAGCATATGTTTGCTAAAATTACAACCTCTAGATTGGATTAATATAATTATATCAATTCACTCTCTCTTCTAGTCCAATCGTTAATTTAGCTATTCGTGTGTATGACATTTTTTATATACACACTGCTCGTATCTCTACTCATTATACTATAAGATATCTTCCTGAGGTCTATTATTCTATAATCAAGACATTTCATGTCACTGTTTTGATTTAGAAATGTGTGTGAAAGGTAGTAGCTGATATCGATATGGAAACGACAAAAAGTAAGCCGGTAACTGTAATAATATAACTACGTTTGGATATATACATGACCATAAAAAAACACATTAACTATCTACTCTTTATAAATATATAAATTATAGCATAATATAATGCTTTCATCAACCTATATATATATTCTTGCTCTGATCACCGCCATACCACACAATTTTCTTGAACTTATCGTATCCTCACGTGCTGAAATTGCTTCGATGTGTTCATGCTATTTAATTATTTCGAGAAATTGTAGCCCATTCGACAATATACATTAACATCACAATATCATATATATATATATAAGGATTCCTCATTCTTCACAACAATAGTTGAAAATCCTACTTACATCATCACCTTAATATAATTCTACGACATAAACTGTACCATTATAGTAATTTATTATTAATTTTCAATTCCTAATGGATAACTAATATAGCTAAACTGTTAATCATATATATCACCAAAATAATATTACATTGAAACATCAAAAATCATGGATACTCAGTATATAATATAGAGTTATAGAAGAATGAATGTTTATTTAGTGAGTATCATAAGTCTAGCTCAGCCTGCAATGCCATTCATTACATTATACCTATATATATACTACAATTATTAAGCTTTTGAAGGTGTACACTATTATCTACATTCTGAAATATATATTACAGTTCAGATAAAGAGGCAATAATAACAAGAAATATAACTTTCTTTGATTATGTATGCAAATAACCTGGTTCCATAGATCAATTTATCCCTATAAACTTTACAGATATATTATATACCGTATATGAAAGACAGTCACATACTCATCAAATCCTCTATATCTCAATAATATCGCTCCTATGGTTCTGTCGCTCACAACTAACTAGTTTATTCTCAAGAGGATCTGACTCCACATGACTATAAATCATTGTTAGCGAGCTCATAAACGGATAGTGTCTCATTTCACGCTTATAGTGTGCCTTGCTCACGTAGTTTGACACTAGTGTAGACATGATTGAGGCACACACAATATTTACAGCCGACAATTAACTCTTCTTCCGTAATAGAACATCTTTATTTGTGGTTCTTAGAGGTTAAAATGACTCATCGCATCATGTAAGAAAGACCGAGTGGGGGGGATTATTAATAATTACTATCAAAATGAAGATAACACGTGCTACAATATACTACAAGTCAATCATATATTACAATAACATCTATCAATCTCTGTTCTCCTTCTCTTACTCTCATCTACTATTTCACATCTCATCTCCTCAATTCTTCCCAAAATACATCTCCTTCGCTAACTGCTACTCATTTCATACTCTCATACCTCTCATCTGCTTAAACAATCTACATCTACCTCTCATACTCCTAACATAACTCTGAGAACTTCTACTAGTGCTTAAATATACTACCTTTTCATGCAGATAAGACCAGATAGTTAGATTTCGGCATAATATAAAATTAATCATAAATTGTGATTAATATTGTACACAACATATATATACTACGTATTATTAATATATAGTGATAATGACACTAAATTAATTTTGCATTACTCAGTTATTGCTACTCTCAACATCTCGATATAGATTGACTATAATAAATGAAAACTAATATCATACTTCACTATCTCGTAATAATCAACCGCCAAATCTAAATAATCATCATCAAAAATCAACACTAAACACTCACTACTCTTTATGCATAAAAACGATACATAAATAACTGATAAATCAGAAAACTTGATTGAATCCTTCATACATTAATAAAATAAATATAACAAACTAATCATATATATTTCATTTCTTTCGCTGATGTTGTTGGGTTATTGAAAACTAAGAACTAAACTATACCTAATACGTAAAATATAATTAATAGCTCTTCTATGGATATAATAATAATTTACTTTATAGATAAAGAAATAAATATTACAAAAGATTGCTACTTTATAATATAAAAATGCCTATATACAATCGTCAAAAGATCCTCAATTCCTCCTCTACCCAAGTAGCCAAATAATCTAAAAGTAGATACACTTCATCAGGTAAAAAATTTCAACTTCTCTAGTCTACCTAAGTACTGAAAGTGTTTATTTCAGCATATATCGTAACTAGGATAAAGCTTGGATGGTCTAATTATTTTTTATCTTTTGTTATTATTATCATAATTAGGTATGGTTTCGGTTCCTTCTTTTTGCATATGTGTTAAATTAAGTTATAACAATAAGTTTTTTCATACATTCAAGGGCGAAGAAATATTTTAATACAATTTACGAAAAGTATAAATCCTTTATTCACTATATATATATATATATAGTATATATATATATAGTATATATATACCTATATTTATATATAAAAAAGTTTTACATTATTTTATATATATTATATATATTATATATATTATTTATTATAATGTATATATATATATTATATTTATATATATATATATATTATATATATAATTATTATATGTAGTATATTTATATATGATATATATTATATATATATATATAGTATAATTATATATAATTACATATATATATTATATTATATTGTATATTATATTCATATATAATTAATATGCAACTATTACTGATATATCATATATAGTATATATATATATAATCCTCTTGTTAGATAGAAAAGGTCTTAGACCTACTTTAAAATCCACCATAGTTTGGGAGACACATTCCAAATTTACGTAGTCCATCATAGTTCTCTAAGTCCACGAATAATTTATTCCAATTCTCATTGTTTGAAAATGTGCAAGTCAAAAAATGTGAAGAAAATAGAAAATGAAGTGTTGCAGATCTTTATAGTATAGTACATGAAGAATGAGCACAGCGGTTAAATCTGGGGTCAGAGAGTCGATCAGGGAAAGGGATGAGCCTGTGTAAAGACGAATGGCATTGGTTCCTCAATGGAGGAGGTATACGAGTAGTGAGGTCACAAGAGTAGTGTCTGTAGTGTAGATGATAATATAAAGGGAGTAATACGGCTACCTGACATTCAGGAAGAGGTTGGAGAGAGTTGATCA
>JABUQX010069177.1:15000-29649 GCA_015478945.1 Trachelipus rathkii
AAACGAATTTTGTAATAAAATTAGTTATTACATCAATATAAAATGACAATATTGAAGGCCTTGCTATTCAAGTTGAAACCAGACAAAAAAAACTAATCATATTTGCAATATACAAACCTCCTATTTCCTCAAGAGTAAAGTTTGTAGACTCTCTCAAATCTCTAATTCAAACCCACTTTAAAAACTCAAAGGTAAAACTACTTGGCGTTTTTAACATAAATTTATTAAGCAAGAATTCCTCATTAGGGGCCAACGCTCTAGAACCTAATAAATCATACGCGGTTTTAAAAATTACATAACTCAGCCTATAAAACTAAGCGATAATGGAAAGAGAAATAAATTTTAATAGACCATAGACGGAGATCTAATCGATAACACTGAGTAGGAAAAATAATTAGACGCCTGGACAGGTGAGTGGTGAGTGAGGGAGCCTGAAGAAAATCATTCATTACCTTCTTTGGGAAGAGAGTATTCTTCTAAAGCCTAAGTTCTTTCGACACTATTATCAGTGTGTAAAGTGGAAAAAAAACTCTACCTTACTAACTCTGAGGGCATGGTATCGAAATCCTGCAGGAGGATTATATATAATATACTATATAATATAACTATATATATATAGTCTTGCTTTTAATATATAGTATATATATTATATATATATATATAATATATTATATATATATTATTATTAATAATATATATTTATAATATAGTATAATAGTATATATTATATTTATGGTGAAGTTTACTATAGGAAGAAAACCTTAGACTTTTTAAGAAACTTGATATTCGAACGAAAGTTACTGACATTTTAGAACATAAAATAATGCCAAGGTAAACAAGAGGGAAATAAAGAATTATTTTAAAGTATATTCTTGTCAAGAGACGCATGCTTTGGGAGTGACTGTTTTGGTACTTTTTAGTTCTATAACAAAGAAAAAAATGATAAAAAGTGGAGATAAAATATATATATATATATATATATACTGATTCCTGTTTGTATATATATAAATATACACTATCAATAGTGATAATATCTAAGTGAAATTCTAAGTATTTACAGTATTTAGTATACGATTTTTATTATAATTATAATAATATTTTATTTTGTATATTCAGGAACTTTTAACTTGATTGATATTATAAGGTTTTGAGTATGTGGCTTTCTTGGTAATTTGGTCTAATAACAATTAATTATTAAGAAAAAAAATTTAAAAAAATAAAAAATATATAACGAAAAATGTTAATATTAATAATTAAGAGCGCAACTAAGAAATTAATGATATCAAATCTTTAGAAAGCAAATAATGAAAGGACAATGAGTCTAATTTATTGCTTGTGCCTCCTATCCATGGTTACTTGCATGGCAGAACATCGCGGTAGCTAGAAATAGAAATAAATCTATAGTCTGCCCGAGTAAATTTATTAAAAGAGAGCCAATCCTCTACTCGTCGATCGTATCTTCCGTCCATAGAATAGGTTTCCTTTTTTATTTTCTATATAAAATTTCATATATATATATTATATATCAATATATATATTATATATAGTAGGGCACTTAGAATATTATAAGTATATATAGTAGGTAGTAATATATATTAATTAATATTAGATATATTAATATGTATATATAATATTATATATATAATATATTATGATATTCGAAGTTTACCCTAATATGGTAAACTTTCTTTCACGGTAACTTAATAATAATGGTAAAGATGTAAATGGGACGACTGATATCTACTTTATATAATAACGATATATCTAATTATATAGTATATAATATAAGGTAAACTTTGGTTCTCTATAGATGACTACGCTATATATAATAATTTCTATATATATAATTTATATATATATATATATACATATAATATATATTATATATAATAATTTCCAAATTATCTCTTCCTACCCATGTAAAAACATCTAGCTACGCCACTAATATATATATATATAACTACTATTATACCTATATAATGTATATATATATAATATTAATATTATAAAACTATATATATATATATTATAAGGTAGATATTTATATAGTAACATCTCTAATATTTATTATTATATATATATTATGTATTAGTTTTTTTTTTCCAAATAAATAAAAAATCATGAACGATATCGTTATTTTAGCTTCCCTGATCTGGCAATATTTTGTATTGGGGTTAGAAAAAAAAAAGATTTTTATTCAATCAGTTATGTTCTCCATATTTTCTAGTGAGAATTCTCTTATTCAATTGTTAAAGAATTTTATAATGAAAATAAATGTTACTAGAATATTTTTGAAGTCATTGTGATCAAACACTTGAGTTTCGGTTAGAATAAGATATAAGGTTTATAAAATATATTTTTTTTTGTAAACTTTGGAAGGTTTGTGTACAGTCTGGCAGGATTCTGGAGGGGTATCTTACCACTTCGGGGAACGACAGGGTAGTACTATTTCCCCCCCTCCCGGGAGGGTCTCCGGAAACCCGCTCTTTGGTATTTGTTCACGAAGTTCCTCTTCCGCTCGCACTACGGGAGTGATGAAAAAACAGTTCCCCCTTAGCACTCCTTGTTCTTCACACTGTCGGCTCGAAGCCTCCTACTTGAGCAATGTGAGATACTATACACCTATATTTATAATATATATATATATAATCTAGACCCGTGTACGCGTAATAGCGCTATATATATATTATATATAGGCTATTATACAAATAATATTATAATACTATATTAAATATATCTTCTCATAGAATTCTGAATATTAATGTGTATTTATATATTAATATAATTATATATATTTATATCCGATTCTCATATTTCATCTTATAATATATCATAATATGGGTGTAACAAAACATAACAAATATCTCAAAATCGAATAGAATACTCCTATCTTGTGTGTAGTAAATTATATATATATATATTATATATTTATTATATATATAATATATATAGTTAATATTATATACTTAGATATATATATTATATATATATATATATAAGATATATGAGGTAGCTTATAGAAAAAGTTTAGGGGTAAAGAGGTTATTGTTATTTTTAGGAACCTACAAAGCGGTAACGTAACTAAAGTATCATAAGCATCAACATAAGATTTTCGTTAGAGTAGCAAAAATAATGTTGTCAGATGGACATGTTCATGACTTCCTCTCATAAAAGAGGGAAGATTTTACGTGGCTTTATTTTTGTTTCTCGTGAGTAAAATTTAATGACAATTTATATAATAATATATATTATATTATATAATAATATAGTATATATATATATATATATAGGAATATATATATATATATTAATATATATATCATCTGAAATTATACGATATCTTAAATATAACTCACGGTCGTATATATACCTTAATAAGTCTAATATATAATATTACTTATTTTTGTAATACAATTGACTTTTTATGACTGCATATCATGCTGAGTAAACGTTATCTCCTAATATTATTTTCTTAAAAGTCTAATGAAGTATCCACTTTCTTAAAGATTTTATGGTAAACTAAGCCTTTAATATATAATATATTATATATAATATTTATATATATATATATATATATATATAACGGCTATATTATATTATTAATATTTATGGTGTTATTTTATACTATATTATATTATTCAATATATATTATATATATGAGTATACGGTATACACGAGAGAGAGAAGAGAGAGAGAGGTTAGCGATAGGATGGAGAGAGAGAGAAGAGACGTTAAGAGAATAATAGAGGAGGAGAGAGAGGACCTTTATGTTACTGACTCGTCAGTTGAATTTTTTTGTTTACTAAAGGAATACCCAATATCAAGGTAAACCGCAAAGATGGCAAGGAGTCACCTGAGGGTTATCCCGACTTCCCGGGAACGACATGGGTAACCCTCCACGCAACGGGTCTACGTGGAGAAACTCACCCTCTATTATGGTATTGGTGTCGGTTGGTTCCTCGACCCTATCGCTCTATGGAAACGTCCCCCTCTGTCCTCGTCAGCCGAGCCTAATATTTTTTCTTTTTACATTTTATGTAATAATCTGTATAATCCTGATGCTGTAATTCAATATGTAATTGTTTTTCTGTAATTGTCGTACTTTTCAGATATTTCATTCTTTGAATTTTGTAAATGATATAAATTATTTTTAAAAGATTATTTAAAATATATTTTCGAAGATGAATCATGTCGTCACCACTTAAATATCTATGTAGTATATTACTGTAGCATATCGGTTACAATAATATAACTATAAAATAAAAATTACAGACGTCGAACTGAAGCACACAAACACAAGCATATATATATATTATAAATATATATATATAATTGGTAATTAGTGCTGTACTTTTATGATAAGTCTCTCTATATATTTATTTATAATCTTTTTATATATATATATACTATCTAACTATATTCCTATTAATTTATATATAACTAATGAATTATATAATTATGTGGATTTATTGGTGGTTTAGATTATCAGTGGTGGCTTCGTCCTTTATGGAGTATGGTCTACAATCCTCCAAATTAAAATGCCAGCATATGGATTGATAAAATACTGAATTTTTTGTCTCAATAAGGTAATTCGATATGCATATTTTTTATATATTTCACATTTTTTCTACATTATAAAAGTTTTAATAGTAAATATCATTTAGAAAGACAAACAAAGGAATCCCTTTGCAACGACAATCGCGAGTACGATATTTATATGAATTTGAAGAACTTTTTCAATTAATAAAGTTATGTATGACTCTTGAAAAAACAATTTTATAAAGTTTTAAATATTTAGAAAGTTTAGGAGTCGGAGTCGAAAATAGAAATTTGAAACATTCTTATACTCACTTATTATACTGTAATTGTTGCCCCGTATTACTTCCTATTTATTTAATTCAGTACAAGTTGAGACGTAATATTTTCTACATATAAAATATGGTTGCTAATTACAGAGTTGCTAATTTTCTCCATGTAAGGTGATTTGCTTTTACACATTGTTAATTATATGTCAAAACAAATTATAAGTCAGTTTATGTAGTGCACACATTTTTACGGGGGGAAGAGCCATTGTGTTATATGATTTTGTTATTATTGGTGACGAGAAATAATAACTTCGTGGAATTAATTATATCTATAAATAGATTACCTGCAGTTAGTGATATATATTATATATATTATATCTATATATAATAGTCGCATATAATAGGTATATATATATATATATATGCACACAAAATAAATATATTTCTATTATATATAATATATATATATACCGTCAACCGCGAGAGAGAGAGAGAGAAGCATAGAGAGATAGACATATAATCCTAGATATAGATGGCATTGACTTTTTCGGTTAGTGTTGTTTCTCACATAGTCTGACACTCTACAATCAATTTTTATTTTAGGCTTTGCTTTATTAGTTCGATTATATGTGTGACAATGCAATGATATTAAAAAAAAAAAGTCCTATATATTTAGTGCACATTATACAACATAGAATAAAAAATTTGTAATAGTCCGTTGTGAGAGATAAAATCTATCAGATATGATATTTTTAGAAAATAATGATTTATATTAGATATTTTACGCAATCTAGCATAGTTATTCAGAGTCTTTTTAATGCATGGGTTATTGTCGTGATCACATTGGCGCATGACAATCGATATTAAAAAAAAAAAAGTTTGTATTTATGCATAACTTACCACATAATAGTAAAAATATTTACTAATGGTCTGTATATACAGTATATTTATTGTTTTTTACATTGTATATTATATTTAATATATTAATGTATATGATAGTGTAATTGTCTTCCAATAATCCTATATATATCAATTATATATTATATATATCTACATATTAAGATACTGATTATTTAAAATAATATGGTCTGGAAGTGAAATATACTAAATAATAGTTAGTAACCTTTACGCCCCTCGATGGCAACATGTTACCCGACCGGCCTGTATATATAATAATTTATATTATATACGTTAATATGTTTTAATATATTTTTATAAATAGATTAAAATAATATATATATATATATATATGATATACTTTTTACTCTTATATATTAATATGGGATAAATATATATATTTATATATTAATATGTATTATCTTTCATGCAATGATGATACTTAGGTCTTAATTTATAGATATAAATAGCGTATAATGCATTATTTATAATTATGATACCTTATATAATCTATATACTAGTTATAGTTTAGCGATTCTTTGGGGGCCATTTAAATATTATTTATATTATATATTATATATATATATTATCATATATAATTTATATTATATAATAAGATTTTATCATAATTGCAGTGAATATTAAACAGTGGTTATAGGCCTATATTATTAAAATTTATAATTATTAAAAATTTATATTAATTTATAATATGAGGAGCTTTTAATTAAACAAATTTTGGAATTGTAATGATTATATAAAAGTAGTAGAATGTGGAGCCTTACTTTTTTTGCGGAGTCATCAGAGGCCTTCCTTTAATTGATTCGAATACAAGATAATTGTAAGAAACTGAGCTCTAATTACTCACAGTGAAAGGTCTTTTTTGGGTAAAATGATCCACGTGTATGTAATATATTATATATATATATATATTATATTTTATTTTATATATATAAATTATATATATTATATATATATATATTATTATATATAATATATATAATATATATATATTTAATATATGGATCTTGTCAATTAATGTTGTACGGAGTTTAATCCACATCCAAATTCCAGGCTGGACGTCATTTTTATATTTTTGATAAAATCTATAATAACACTTTTAATTTTAATATTAAGTGTTATCAATAAAATGTTAAAAAATGAAAGTCCTAATTATTATTTTAAATCAATGTACTATACTAACTTAAGCTTAGTCTTACTTAAACCTACAAACCTATATAGTATATAATATTATATCCTAGTGAATATTAATTATTATTATATTATATATTATATATATTATAATATAATATATATATATATATATATATATATATTATATATATATAATTTGTTCGATAAAAGCGTAAATTGTCAAGAGCTTTGCTTCGGCTTATCCTGTCAAGTAATTTAAACAAACCCATATTATTATATATGTTATAAATTATATTATATATATATATATAATATATTAATATATATTAATATTATATATATATATATATATATTATATATATCTTAATATATATATATTATATTATTATAATATATTAATTATTATATATATATATATTTGTGTTTAGAACTCACTTTCATTTTTTTAGGCTTTGACATAGTCTTATTAGGGCTAGAGACATTCGATATTTGCCGAACTTTTCAGCAAACTTTTTATAGATGATTAGATCCAAAATATCGAATGTGTGAATAAGTTATTTGGGCGAGTTTTGACATTTGGTTGATTATATCAATGTTTTCACTTGCTCATAGTAAAATGAAATATCTAAGAAGTTAGTACTTTAAATATTCGTTGTGAAGTCGCTCGATACACGAATTTTATAACGTTTCTATACAGTATAAAATTACAGTCTTTCATGTATTTCAAATTATTCAATTTTCATTATTTGTATCTGAAAGAATCTTCCTTATTCATTATTCTTTTGCAATCATGATGTACGCTGGTCGTGGTCGTTGCACTGTGACTCTTTTTAAGAACGATCTTGTGAATCCTCACTGAAATTATTTCGTTCAAAAGTAGTTCTTCGATGAATACTCACTCTATATTTTATATATATATTAATATATATTATAATTATATTAATATATATATAATATATAAATATATATATATATATATAAATATTATATATATATATATATATATATATATATTAATATTATATTATTATATATTTATACTATATATATATTATATTTTATATATTATTATTCATCTCATGTAGTTTTCGCCCTGTCAGTTTGACCAGCATTTTCTTCCTTCTGTTCCTGATATCAAGATCAAAAAACTCTAAAAAGCATTTTGACAATTTGCCGATGCTGGTCCTGAGTGTATATTACGTTATATCAATCAGGTAGAAATTCACTCTCTATGTGGAATATATTTCTTCCGCTTGGACTCGGGAACCTCGTCACCTGAGTTATCTAGAAGATCGTGTTCTAAGTGCTAAGATTCATTAAGCTGGTCCAGAGTTGTGCTCAATATAAGAGGGTTACTAGCCTGTTCGCCCTAGAATATGCCAATAAGAAGTCTTTCAATGTTCCGACTGTCTCGAACTCATTCTTATATATAAGCATACATCTCAACAATAACTTCTACTCGGTTAACGGGTATTCGCAAAAAGGGCTCTTAACTACTCAATGTTGTGTCAGGAATCAAATACGAACTACAGACGCTATCTTCGAAACTCTGCGATTGCAGCTATTGCGATGCATTGGTCTCTCGTGGGTTTGCATCTATATCGAATTTTACAAACTTTATCTGTTAATTAAATTTAAGTTTAGAAATTGTCTCTACATTAGTGAAAAGATCAAGATACAAAATTAATGCTGTCTAACAAATGCATTGCATAAAATGCTTTTTTTTCATTCCTTAGTGCGAGATAGATATTTCTCATATAGAATTCCAAAATGCATCATTGGTATTTCTGCATGCTTGATTTTAAGTCATCGATCACTGGAAATAGAAGCCAATTATTCTTCTCCTCTTTTAAGTTCAAACCAATTTCAGGGTTAAAATTTATATGTAGGGATGCAATCTATGTAAAGCCTTCTGTACTAATCATTAAAATCTCTGCACTCACTAAAATACTTATAGCCTAATGTAATATTTATATATATTAATATAATATATTTATATATTTATATATATTTTAATATATATATATATATATATTATATATTAAATTATATATTATATTATATATAAATATAACAAATATATATGTAATATATATATTATATATATTATATATATATATATATTATATATATATATATATAATATTTATTATAATATTGTGCCACGATTCACAACAAAACTATGTTTTAAAAACTATTAATGCTAAGTAAAACGGTAATACATTGCTATAATGCTGGTCCAATTTTAGTACGGAAAAGTAAAAAAAAAAAAAAAAAAAAAAAAAAAATATATATATATAATTATATATCTCAGCTGATGAGCTGAGTGCGGAGGAGAATACATTTTTGAGAATACTGGTATAAAATTATCATCATAAAAATGTTAAAAAATAATATAAAAAATTAATATTGTTATTAATTTATAGCAATTATAGAAGGCCTATTAGAGACTTGTTATTGTTTCTTCGTAAAATAATAGACTTCTTATAAATTTTGCTTATACGCACACTAGGGGCTCGAGCGACGGTGAACATAGGGGGGTACATTTCCATACCCGTAAGGAGTGGAGGCGGAGGAACCTCATAACGCCGGACACAACGAATACCAAAGACGGGGTTCCGTGGAGACACCCTCCGGGGGAATTATCCTACTCCGTGTTCGGAAGTGCCGAAGACCCGACTTCTGCATCGTGCGGTAGTATTATAACCCTTGGTATTCTTTTAGATAAAAAAAAAGCAAATTTAATAGAAAGTCTATTTATTTAAGAGAAACCTAAAAGGTCTTTAATTAGCTTTTAATCATATTATATATTATTAAAATATTTTTTTATTTATTTTTATTTTTTTAACATTTTCTATGTGAAATTTTACAGTAATTCAATATATTATTCCTTTTTGCTGTAATGCTTATTTGTATTATTAGATATTTTTTTTTTTTTTTTTTTTTTTTTTTTTTTTTTTTTTTTTTTTTACATTTTCTACACTAAAATTGGACCAGCATTCCACATGTATCCGTTTACTGTGATAGCATTAATAGTTTTTAAGATACATATTACGGATATAACTATAGCGACATATATATATATTATATATATTATATTATTATAATATTTATATAAATATTTAATTATATATATAATATAATATTATAATATATATTATTTAATAAATATATATATTATATTATAATTATATATTATATCTCTCTCTCTAAATACTTATAAACGTAAATAATATATATAATATTATGTATATTAAAATTATATAAATATATAGTATATATATAATATATATATTATAATATTAGTATGAATTATATATATAATAGTATCACGTATATATATGTATAGCCTAGAAGGCTTAGTTATATATTTACGATATGATATATAGTGAGCTAAGAAATTATTATTTTTTTAGGTATTAGTATTATATAATATATTATATTATATATATATATAAACATAATATATTAAGTTATTTTTATTATAGTAATATAAAAGTAAATAATAAGTCATATCTATATATATATATCTAAATATATATATATTATTATCTTATATTTTATAAATAATTTATTTGGCATTATATATAATATATATATATATATATGCATAATATATAATAAATATATCAATTAATTTATATATATTATATAGTAATTATATATTCGCTCTCTCATAATGATATTGATACTGTTACACTATGAGTTATATATTAGGTAAGGTGGGATTTATTGAATATTAATAGTATATATATGTAGTAGGGGAATATATTTTTAAGTTAGTAACATTCGTTACGACAAGCACCTACACAACAAATATCAGATTTTATATTTATTTTAAAATTTATGATGTATATTAAGAGTTTTAATGAAATTGGTTACTCTAACAAATTTTAATTCTTTCGGGCGGCGCAGCAGCTATATTTCGCGGCGTACAGTTTGTGAAAAGCTGAAATAGGAGATACTGGGGAATATCCTCTTTCATTTTTTGGGGGAAAAAGAGGGTGAAGGTGTATTTTTGATCATAAGTAGCGCAAAATGATGACGAGAATAGGGTCACTTTTGTGGACAGTCAATGAAGATATGGTGAATAAGATTGGGGGTATGCGGTCGTGGCAAATATCTTGTGCTGATTGGGATGATATGTGTGCATCCGTGACATTAGTGGCCATGAGTGATGATTCATTGTGCGGTCAATATCGGAGGCTGTGCATATTTTATTATCATCGTGCAAGCGCTATTCTCATGAAGGAAACCACTCACCAATGTTCTGGTTTTTATATTTCTTAAACTTCTTAAATATTCATCTTAACATAGCAGAGTTCTTTGGTGAGTTTTGAGTAGGAAAGAGAACAGAATAAAACCTCATAGAAAGATAATCACCTAAGCTGTTATTCCTGCTACACTCCGAGGGATTACTTCATTTGACAGGGGTGATCATTCAATCCAAAGAGTCAAGAAGTATTTGGCGCGATCGCGGTTTAAGCAACGACGCGGATAACACACAATATCACATATCACACTCTCACAACTCACATACAGCTCTCTCTCAACACACAACACCTACCACGCACAATCAAACATACAACCTCAATATATCCATACACACCTACAATTCTACACATTTATAATGCAATATTAGTTGTTATATCCATATATGGTAGTATGCATATTTTATATATATATATATATATTTATATATATATAATGTATATATATATAATAATATATATAATATATAATATATTTATATATATATATATATTTATTAAATATAATATATATAAATATAATATATTAATATCTATTTATATATATAATATATTAATATTATTAATTATTATATATATAATATATGATATATATATATATATAATATAATAATATATATATTTATCTTGATATTGAGTATATAAGTAGCTTGGTTGTAATTTAACATTTGATTTGAATAGTACGTTTGTATTTACCCTACTTGGTTTCTCTGCACCAATTGGTTGCAATTATTTATCACCACCATCGCCTATTAACAAACTATAGCGTTGAAATACCCATATGTAAATTTCCATATATATAAGTAAAATAAAATTAAGTTTTTAAAATCTAATATCAAAATAAGATATATTTATTTGTTTATGAAATAAACTTGTGTTTTCTGCTTCCAATTTGTTGGTGAACCTGACCTATCATCTTATTTGTAGAATCTTTTCTCTTACTTATATAACATTTTATTAACCTTATCCTTATTATCAAAAATTCAATAATTAGATTTTATATAAACTATGTAAAAGCAAACGGGGTATTCTATTAAAGGCACATGTCCAAAATATTAAGCATTAAATGCTTATAATTTGATAATTTACTTAAGGTTATACTTAGTGTGATGGATTGACTTCTGGATATTACTTCACAAGAATTTCAGATATACTAAAAAGGTTAATACTGAATAATAAAGGAAGTTCGCAAATATCAACTTTTGAAGACTGTTGGCGGTTTCTGCTTAGTTATACGAGGACGCAACAAACTAGCGTCGTCTGTCCATTTAAGAAGTTGGAGCAATGAAAATATTTTTGACAGTACAAAGAACATATTAAAACAAAATTATTTTTTGTAGCAAATTTAAGGGCATTGGTATTTAAGTTTTAGAATTTGTTTGAGAAGAAAAATTCTTTTGTGCATAACTCGAAAACGGTTTGATTAACCATATGATAATTGGAGACTTGGAGATTACAAGATCTTGATATCTGCACGGCATATCTCGTGCTAAGCTCAGATGTAAAAAAGTCAGGAAGTCGTCATTCCACGATATGGATGTAGCATGTTTTCCCACGTGCGATATTGAAATTGAAGTAGCTCCTATGACAATTTTTGTATTTGAATTTTTTTAGATTTTTATTTGTAAAATTATATATAAAAATATATTTATGCCCATATATCATCTCTATACACATTATATAATATATATATAATTAATATATATTAAATATTTAATTATAATATATATATATTATTTTAAAAGTTCACACCTATCAGGCATAGTCCTATTTCAAGGAAGGAATTCTCTAGGAATTTTCCTAGGATCCTGAACTAGAAATTCGAACCCGCGACCACTTGCATGCATACTTCCGATCGCTCTACCGTTTGACCATCGGTAGCGGCTGAAAGCTTCGCGATCAGAAAGAACAGAATAACTGATTTTGACTTTTCAAAATGGCCGGTTAAACTATGCACTTGCATCTAAAACAAGCATCATTTCTTAGTTTACTATTAACATAGTATTATATATTAGCAATGGCTACCTCCTATTTTGTTGACCACAAGTGGACTTCCCACTTGGGTAACACTGTTACTACACCTCTGCTAGACATAGATACTAATATTCCTCAATTTTATTGTATCCTAGTCGACATATAATTTCTCTGTGAAATGTTAACTATGATTTCCTATTTTTATTTTATTTATCTTCACAGGTCAGAAACTGTAAACCTTTACCTAAATTAAGGAAAGAGAGAGTACATAAGGTTTTTTAAATAAGAAGTTTAATTTGTTTTATATACAGTTAACAATAGCAAATATTAGAATGGTACATCTTAATATGAATAGAGAGGAGAATTTTAACTTTATTTGTATGAGAATATCGAAACCGAATAACTAACTTTTATAACTCTCCTTCTTATTTTTTAAAGTATGCAGATTGTTAATATCAATTATATGTATATATATATATATATTATATTATATTATAAATATAGTTATATTATATATTTTATATCTTTTAGTTTTAAAATTCACATTATTTTATATATATAATAACTTGGGACGCGAGTATTTGAGGATGCTTGGATAACCTTTAATGATATAGAAAAGAACTGACTAATTTGAAGGAAAAGCTATTTCAATAATTGCGAGAAGCTCCCGAATTAATATGTGTATTATGTAGATAAAAATCCTGCATTTATAATAATACACATCCTATTTTGTTATTCTTTTTTATGTTATTTAAAATTGAACAGCCTATAGAATATCTTTCTACCTTTCATATGAGAACTGGAAAGGAGACGCGGCAGTTAGCAAGACATCAGCTTAACAAGTGAGGTAGCCCTGGATCCTCTAAATTATTTTTTTATATTAAAATTGAAGGTGTTATCATATAATCTAATGTTTTATAAAGAATATCCTGTAAGTGTAATTTGATTGTATGTTATTCATAGTGAAATACTTAGATATAAAAATTAGAGGTGTGAAGGATCTAGCCAGCTATCGAGCACATGGCTCGCCCCTGTCAAATCAATTCTAATAATATTATACTTTGGGAATTCAGTGGCTCACGAAAATTCTTGAACTGTCAATGACAAAGTCTTATTATTATCTAAATATAAAATTATCTATTAGATTGTGATTAAACATACAAGAAAGAATATTAATAAATATAGCATCAATTTCTTTTTAATACACCTTAATTCATATTAATTATTGTACCAGAGGGGTGATTTTATTCTATGTTTAATTAATTAATGCCCTCATCATCTCATCATCCGGTACATATTATATTATATATATATATATATATATATATATATACTAATATATATATATTATATATATATTATATAAGTATAATATATATATATTATATATATATCAGTTGGTGTAACACGATTTTTTCCTGGGGATTTGCAAATGTGTAATTTATAATATATATATATATCATAATATATATATTATAAATATAGTATTAATATTATATATATATTATATATATTATATATATATATATTATAGATTATATATATATAC
>JABUQX010069178.1:0-17500 GCA_015478945.1 Trachelipus rathkii
ATATGGTGGTGACATATGACGAAAGGGTCTTTACTAAACGAGGTTGATCGTGGCACTTAACTTGGGCCCTACCTACTTAGTCCTCTCATATAATATAGTCCCGGCGATCATGTAATATATCTTCAAAGGTGTTTACCCTAGTACTTATTATATTAGGTATATATGATTTATATATAGTGGATCCACCCGTATAATCGTTGTGTGCGCTACAACGAACCGTCGACCAAGCTGGCTAAGCTCGCTGCTTTCTCTGTGCTGTCTCTTTCATTCTCGCGCCGTCTCTTTGGCGACGCCTCGTGTAGTCTTGATGGTCAATGCACTGGGCGTGTATATGCACCGTGAATAAAAAAGGCGCAGTAGGAATGGAGTAACTGAAGATATATAAGGATCGGAGAGCAGCTAGTCCTTTAACTCTACTATCTACTGTTTTAATACTCGGAGTTGCTTATCTTACTGAATTGAAATTCCTCATTCTAGTTCGATTATACCTTAACCTACTTAGACATAACCAAACTCACCACCATAATAATCTTCCAGGTCTAGCTACTGATGGTTGATAGTTCTATGTTATTTTTTCACTTTATAAATTATTCAGAAGTCAGTGTACATAAACGATACTAATTAAAATGCAAGTTCATTCAATTCTCTGCGTTAGGGTTTGATAACATAGTTAAATACTTATAGCTGTGCTGTCAACTGTGTTTTAACAAACTAAGCGGCTCCAATCTGGCAGTATGGGCCTTCCCGTTGAAGCGAAAGCTGTTTAAGACTTATATATTCATTACTAGTCCATTAGCAGACAACAAGATTTTTACAAACTATAAAGAAGTTCGATTACCATAAAATGGATTTACAACATTTTTTCGTCTTCTGCAGAACTAATTTTTCGTATTTTTTAATTTGGAGGTTAAAATTGGTCCCAAAAAATATCTACATATCTATATCTAGGGTTATTGGAGTTGAGGTATAATATATTTTAAATTGTACTCTCATGGCACCATATGCTTAATATCACTAATATTCCATATATACCTGGAATATAGCTAATATAGGCGGCATTTATACTATAAAATAACTACTTCCTCAATTAATGAAAGGTAATGAATAGTCTAAAGGAAGGGAGATTATTTTCAGAGTGAGGGAAGAAGGTGAGAGAATAGCAGAAAAGCTGCAACTTGAGAAGCGATATTTGACATTACACGTGAGAGATTAACCATAAGTAAGAATAAGTATGTTATATGAGTATTAGTATATAAAATATTTGTCACTATACGAAATTAAGTTTAGATGTTTTAGTAGTAGTCAAATGAAAGAAGATTTTAATTTTTCCTTATGGCATATATTATATAGAGTTGGTATATGTATGAATAAGAATTTTTGTTCCAAATAATAAAAATGAATTATTGCATAACTATCTGAGGGAGATACATTGAATTAATGTGGTATGAGAACCTAAGTAGTAAGAATTAATATTGTAGAGCACTAAGTAATATAACTATGAGTATAGTTTTAATGGGAAAATAGAAACTATAATGAAATCTGTAAAATTCAACTATTTTATTGAATATTCAGCTTGCGAATTGTTCAGAATTTTTATTATTAGTCCTTTAATTTTTATAATATGAATTTATTCATATATATAAGAATTACATAAAATAATTGGCATAATAAACTCACTCACCTACTTGAGTAGTCAAGATTAAGGTTTAGTGAATATAAATATAGTTCATAAACGATAAGAATATATGACACTTGAAAGAAGACATTATAATGCTAGTAATATGAGAGAAGTATAGCGATTCTTCAGGATTAATGAGGCATAGCCTTAATTTTTCTTTTATAGAGGGGTAACTTCTCTAGGTAATGGGTCTTATCACTTCGATAAGATAACGGAACGAAGTGATCTTAGTGAGGATATCGAGATTATCCGATGACACGTTGCCATGATGATCTAAATCTAGTAAAATAGATCTAATAGCAATGAAGAATTCAAGTGTAGGTTAGTTTCTATTTATTATAACTCTAGGTTGGTATTATTTGAGAAAAATAGAATCTAAAAGATATTTATATTAATAGATAAGAATCTGTTGAACTGGGATAAATAATAGCATAATTTTAACCCATAAAGCTAGAGGCTCAGAAAAAAGAATATGACTCGTGCTAAGCTATATCAGGCGGCAAAAATATTTGAGAATAACTTATCATATCATAGTATTTATATATAAATTATGAGCTGTAGTTAAATATAAATAATTCAGTATGATAAATTCTTAAGTTTAGCAACCTCAAGGCATTATTTATTGTCCGTACAAAGAAATCATTTTTTTATTATTTATTTATTTTATTTTTTTTTTTTTTTTATTTTTTATTTTTTAACTAAACCCTTCATTTATTTATTTCACGATGGCTCAGTGAATTAAAACGAGTCTCTAAGTCTACGACGCATCTATGGAATCACTATAAAGCTATTCGTTTGAATTGTCAAGTCTCATACCCTCCTGGGAAATTTGCGAGACCCCGATGGGCGTGAGCTAAGGTGTTTCTGGAACCTCCCTCACTGACATTTAGGCCAATTCATTATTGTACCTATTAGCTATATTATGTAAGAAAAAAAACATCTGAGCCTCGGTCTATGATTATGAGCTAGACTATATTTCTTTTGTCACTTGAAATTTTAAATTTATATATCGCGACTATACTTGAAGGTCGGTGCAGTTATTTCAATGCCCACAAACGCAACTCTAGCTTTTACACGTATATTACTTCTATATCACACACTATTTTATTATTGGCATAGGCAAGATAAAACTGGCTTAATCCCATGTAGGCCCTGAAATAGGAAAGATTATTTTTAACTTTACAAATAATCTTTGCTGGTGATATATTCTGGTATAAAGAGCCGAAATTTTCATGAATGTTTTTCTTGAAAAGTTATTCGTGTCTGGTTTTTAAGTATAACCCACTATATTATCCCACCTCCAATATTTCAATAATGTGCCCAGTGTCATTATTTGTAATCGAAGCGAAATCACGCGTCGTCTTACCTCATGATAATCATAAACTATGGAAACCCGCATCATGGCTGCCCACATCCCCTGGATGGAGATTGAAAACCCACCAAATTTCCTGCCTTCAAAGGGTTGGTCATATAGAAAATACTTCCCAAAAGGACTAGCTGAAGAAATTGAGGGTCTCTGAGTAGGCTGCATCGCTATGTCTGGATGACCTATAAATATAATTCTTTTGCGCCACTCTACAAATACCAAAATTCATCTGGTTGGTCGCGGCACAAGAATGATCTACTCCCGGATTTATATTTGTCCTTATTGCTTTTTGGTGGTTTTCGAAATGATGTTCTAGTACCTTAATACACCAACTTGATTTATGAAGACGAATATTTTGGATAAATAGATCGTCTCTATTCTTTTAGGGATGGTCAGTACACTCAAAATATGGGCACAAATATATTTTTACATTAAGGGCATACTTTATCCAGTTACCGAAGGCTCAAAAGTCAAGGGAAATTTGAGTGAAAATTTCGGCACTTGTCTCGATAATTAGTAGGAGCTACCTACGTGGATATCTCTCTGAAGTATTTAATAGTAATTTCCATAAATAATATTTCAATTGTCCCTTTAATGAAATGAAGCTTTTACTGGCTAGTTAGCAGTGTACCTTGAAATAAAATCCGATAGTGCTACGGTATAGTCCCACTCTAGTGATCTTAGTTTATATTTGTTTATTTTATTAAAAAAAAAAGATACTGCAAGCTTTATTTTAGCTTGTTTGACGTCGCCTTTTATAAATTTCATTTAGTCTTATAATAACAGAGATGACCTTATATATAATTTTACCTAATTTATTATATTTAAATGAAACTTTAGGGAAAGTTTGGAAATTATTATGTGACATTAAATGGATTCTGTACTCGTTTTACCATTTTACAAAAAAAAATTTAGTTGCACTTTTAATATGCTCCTATATGTTATGAGCATTTATATGTACTTATTATTTCTGTACAAATGATAACCCCCTTAAGGAGAACGTACTTTGAAACTTTTTTATTTCTATATGAGTTCATATAGATATAATGCGGTACTGCTGGTTTAATATATTTGTCTATATTTCAGATTTGAAGACATAATTATTTATAATACTATATTTTTTGAATATTTATCCTGAAAGAAATTATATAGAGATATTGGGAATATGGCCGAGGTGGATTATGGTTGTGCTTCTTGGAATTTAGGTGGGTATAATTGAATGAAGTAGGAATATTTTTGCGGAGTATAGGACAATAGCTTAGAATAGGTGGTCGGAATGTAGATGGTTTGAAGATAATGGAAAAAAATACCTTTTATCTCCGCCTCTCTATAAATGGAACTTAAACTGGGTTTGCAGGGTCGAGGGGTAGAGAGGCGGCGGAGTCCCCACTCTCTACGATTGAAGACGGCAATTTATGCAATAATTACTGGGATTACATGTGGATGTCATTGTGGCATTAATCATTATAGTATGTTCCTCGTTATAGAGGGGTTTGATAAGGATCTATTGTGGCGAGTGATTGGTGATGATTACGCGTGTCTTTTCGAGTTATTCGTGACTATGAGCTTCAATTTGAAATCTATGGTAAAGCAGGAGATTCTGTATTTTCATTGGAGTGTTGCAAGATATTTATAGGGGAATTTAGTTTTCGGTATAATGAGTTTGTTAATATTAGGGAAAGGTAAAATATAGGCCCTGTGAGTTGAAAAAAAATTCTCATCCTGAATATCAAAAGCAACAATGTAATAGACTGAAAGAAAGTTTCTGAAATGTGAGTGGATAGAATAATTAGTCAAGTTCTTTTAGAAAGATTGATCATATTATCATAGTATATTCAAACTTATATGAAATATTATTTTATAATTATATCGATATATCTATATTATATAATTAAAGCAAATGGAGAATATATATTAATAACAGAGTGTAAAATCTCATCTTCAGCTTTTTTACTACACGATTAAAAATTCTACTATGTAGTATTTATATAACGATTTAGATAATAAACCAAAGTGATCAACGACCTCAGTGAGTCTTTAAACTTTAACTCACATTAAAGTAATGAATATATATGAATTAAAACATACATAGCTCGCAATTGAAATAATATAAAAAAAAAGTAATATTCTTATATCTAATTAAATCTAAGTGAATTTTGATCAAAACACGTTGTCATATAATAAATATAAATGGTTACTTATATTTTTTCAAATTATACATTTATACCCGTTTCCTGTATAATATTATTAATAAAATTAATATTAGGATGTTATTTATATATATATATAATTACTTTATGGCTAATAAGTTTATTGCGAGTCGTAATAAAAGCTAAATACTGGGGATTAATTGTTGAGGAACAAGGTCGCTAATTTAGAGGATGTATAGATAAAATTATACTACATATACTTGTGAAGCAAATGAGAAGAAGAGAGAGATATAGTGACAATTATTTATTTCAGGTTTTATATCGAAACTTCAGTAATAGGTGTATTAAGCGGGATATATATCAGGGAAGCTGATTGCTCACTCAGCTCAGTTTTATCCAGGTTTTATGTAATGTATACACAGGAATTTGAGAAATGGAATTAAAAGTATCGATTTGAATTGCTTAAATGCGTGATGGTTTAAAGAATATAATATAATCTAATAGAGAGTGAAGCAGGTGAATGTTGTTTAGTCATCTCTAATATATATTATTATTATTTTGTTTTATGTAAAATGATAAGATAGAAACATGATTTATATAAATAGAGCAGGGTTATCAATATATATAATTATGAGTGTTAGTATTGTGAATTTAGTAGCTTTTTTTATTTTTATGAGCTAATATGTTTACGGTTTATATTTTAGTGTGATAGTGAGTATAAATTACATGAATGCAGAAAAGCTAGTTGTCGCGCGTATGAGTGGATTGCATATAGGGTGTTTTATGTGATTGAGTCGCCTGCCGGCCTAGTAGGCCGCGTTTTGAAGTATTATTTACGGAACCGTTAGTGTGCCTAGCGCCTTATATTTGTCAGACCTATATTATTTTACTTGTCACATCAATGTGCCGTACCTAATTTAGGCAGCCTTGGCGCCTTAAGCGTACTATTTCGCCTGGACCTTAGGTGGATGATATCCCTTATTAAAAGTTATTATTTTATGCAAAGGTAAACGCTAACAGGGGCGATAATAAAAGCATGATTATTTATAAGGAATCAGAAAACAACCACTTAATATAAATAAAATTATTTGTAATTAAATAACAAACCGTTAATCTAAATATTTTACCACGTCCTACATTCCTCCCTAAACACCATTATTAGTTCTCTTCTGTGGTATCAATATTATGTTTTTCTTCACCTAACCAGGAGGTCCGAGCCGAGCGCTGACATTAGAGTTTGAAAATATTAATTTCAGAGGCCACAATAAGTTGCCAATTCTTATTTTAAGCAAGTTAAGAAACTAGCTATTACGAACTAGTATTATTTCATATTTATATTATATATATTCTTTATAATAAAAATCAAATGATTAAAATATTGTAATACAGTATATTTTATTTGTATTAAATATATTAAATATTGGAAAATATATATTCGATTATGATTAAATTTACTATTATTTTCATCTTTAATGCTATACTACATCACACGTGTATCATCCAATTGATTATGGGTTATTATTAGGTGTGAGGTACAACTATGTAATAAACTAAATTAATTTACAAGGTGTAATTTAGATCAATGGAATATTAAGTGGGAATGATAAAGGGTTAGGTACGATTAGATTTAGGATATGGGGTATCTTTGGGATATAGTATAAAATACAGGTAAGTTAGTTTTTTATTACGACTTGTGTATTTTTAGTAATAAGATTAACAATTGAAATTGCGCCACTGCCGATTTTCTAAAGTTACTAATTATATTTACGTCTCTTTAAGCAAGGATATATTTGAAACATAAAAGCTTTGTTTCCTGTTTTTTGTATTTTTTAAGGCACGCGGTCTTTGTATAAATTATTGTGCCGCTGGCAGAGAGTTTGGTCTGTTTGTCTTGCGACGCTTGGTGTGCTCTCGGTTACTGTTAACGCTTTTTGATATTAACAATCTAATATTGTTAGCCCTATCATTCAGAGTCGTAGCCTCAACAGGAGATTGAGGTAGTGATTGGGCAGAAGAGGCTCAGCATTATTAAAGAGGAGGCTATAGCGGCGGGTGAGGGTATCGGCAACTTGCCTTAGACTAAGCGGGTTTCTTTGATAATAACTCCATTATTATCTTGGCTTCCTATTTTTTTTTTCCCTCTCTCTCTCTAAATGTATTTTCAGCACTGGAGAAATGAAGAGATATATAAGGGATAATTTGGGGCTATTAATATTCTAATTATAATTATTATTATATAATATATATTAATCTTATATTATATTTAATTCTCTCTCTCACATTATATATATATATAATTACTAATATTTATATATATTACACTATATTAATATATATATATATTATTATAATAATATATATTATAATATTACTCATACCTACTATAGTATATAGAGGATGGGCAATACTTAGGGGGCATGCCTAGGTTTGAGAAAGAATTGATAAAATGAGGAATGAAACGTATTAGAGAGTTTGGTGTGGTGTGAAGAAAAGGGGTAAATGAGAGAATAATATGAAAGTAATGTATTGTATTAGGTTATAGATCATACGTGGAAAAGATGACATAGATCAGTCGGTATGCCAGTTTAAGCGGATGTATAGTGCCGAGTGTGTTGGAACTGACACGGCCCTGGTGAACCCAAAGAAAATCGTCGAGGATTGAGTCAGTGAGAACCGAATTCTGAAGCGAGAGAATTGAGTTTTGGTACAGTAGGACGAAGATAAGGTGCATAATGGAGTGAATGGGTGGAGATATATAATGGGGAGGCAATAAGATTAGAGCCTATGGGAAAGGGATGAACTAATATAATAAATTGAGATTAATAGATAGTGAGTTCGATCGTGCACGTGTTCCGTGAAGTCTACTAGTGGTGGATATTTCTACTGTCTTTAGAAGAGTTCTCAACTAATTAATTGGATACAGAGGGGCTGGATAAGGCTGGGCTTTTTTCACTTTCGCGCCTTGTCATATTCTTCGTACTAGCCTTTTTTTTCGATCATGACTCAATACACTCTATACCCCCCTAAGATTCTTGGGAAATAAAGGTTAGATAAGGAAGAAGATATATATTATAATATATTATATATATATATATATATAATATTAATATATATATATAAATATATATCATATTATATATATATTATATTCATATTTTATATTAATATATCTAAATATCTAAAAATATATACTCCGTGGGAGATTTTTTTTTATTAGTGATTTTTATTAGATTTTTGATTTTTTTAGGCACAATTGCTTTTTTAATTATTGTTTTTATAAATTATATAATATGAAAAAATCAAATATAATTTAATCAAATAATTAAAATTTACATAATAATATATATTTTTTTTAGATTTAAATTTAACTTTTTAAAATTTTATATATCAAAAAAAACATCCTTTTAAAGTGTTTATCCCCTGTTATCAAATGGTAACACGGGGGGACGACAGGAAATCAAACTTTAAAGGCCACCTACTCCCACAGCGCATACAAACGTGTTCACAGCCGAGTTTTAATTCGCCCCCCAGGAAGATAACTCCAACTGCTACGTACGGAAGGATTGAACCATGCCGTACCTATTCTTCATCTCGCATGAGAGTGCGGGAGTACTCTCCCTACGCCAAGAGCGTTATTATACTTGAGTATAATATCTGAGTATTCTAATTTTTATCTTATTTCTTTATTTAAAATAATTTGAAACTACATTGATTGATTTACTTATTAAATAGATGAATATATTATTTTTAGTAAAAATTTTGCCTAAAAATAAAACAAAACTAAAAAAGAAATGATTTATAAAAAAAAAAAAAAAAATCGTTATAAATCGTTATAAATCAATGGATTTATTTTCATGCCCCTCTAGTGTGTATATTTATATACCTGATATTATGATATGATATATATATATATATTACTTATACGTAATGTTGTAAAGTTTTGATATTAATTAATATAATATATATTTAATATATATATATATATTAAATTTATATATATATATAGGTCTATATATATATATTATATATATATATATTATTACATCTCTATTCCCTTACCATTCATTTTTCTTATTGTTTACTTCTAGCGATTCATTATATATAATTATTATTGTACATTATTATTATAATTTATTTAAAAAGATTATTAAATTAATTTTTTAATTATATTACCATCAAATCAAATGTTAAAAACATAAATAAAAAAAACAACATACTTTATTAACATTTTTAATTATAACAAAATTATATTTAAATAAATAATAGTATTATAACTTTGGTGGAAGTAACATTATATAAAAACGATATAATATTATTAGCTCATGTATAAATATCCTTTACGATTTTTTCTCTACTCATAAATGATTTGGTTTGAATTTTGCCTTGCGACGATAAGCTTAATGAGGATTATTTTATACGTTACTTAAATTTATATTATAAATTATATTTAGTTATTGAGAACAAATTCTTCTCAAATGTCTACATAACATTCCTTTTATAAATATTATAATATATATTAATACACAAACACATACAAAAATTACTTTATATATATATATATTAATATATAATTAATATATATATATATATACTTATTTATATATATATATATTTATATATATATATATATTATTAATATATATCGCTATATATATATATATATATATATGACTGTGTATGTATGTCTAATTCTGCGAATATGCTGTAATAATATTTCAAATAGTTATTTTTCCTTTCATATTCTTTTACTCCATGCATACTCGCAAGTATATGAATCAATTATAAATTCTTTGTTTCTTTATTTGTATTTAGTTTTATTATAAACACTACCACCCTTCCACCGTGTCAATAGTTTTTGTTCACTCAATGCAATATTGGATTATTAGCAAACACTGTGAATAATTAAATTTATTTTAACAAAAATTTGGAACTTTCTTAATTAAAGCGAAATATAATTTAAATCTACCTATAATTTACCAAGTAACTTGTGAAACTATTTAACTTTAACCTATTACCTAAACTTACGTAACGTATAACCTAACCTATACTAACTAACTAACCTAACTACCTTACCTTCAACTACACTTAATCCTACAAAACTACCTATATTATAACCTAACCTAACTCTAAACCTAATATATAGTACATACCTTACTGACTTTATATTATTAAGTTGAATTATTATTTAATTGAATGGTAATAAAATTCAAATTAAAAATAATTGATATATGTTATCACTCCCGAAGTAGTTACCTATACTAAGTAATTTAACACACATGGTTGTTTTAATGTAAGTAATTATTAAATTGTTTTTGGAAGGTACAGACAGGAAATAAAATCTGAACGAACATTTTTGGAAGGACGACCGATCTTTACTGGGACAAAATTTACCTTAAGTTAATGATTTAAAATAAAAATGTTTAAAAAAATTTAAATATAGATAAAAAAAAAAGAGAAAAGCATAAAAAAATTATTAAATTAGAAACTATAAAATAGTGAAATTCCAGTAACGCTCTTTCCCTCCTTATTAAATTTTAAACTTTTTTTTCAATTATGTAACAAAACTCTTCAACCAAGACGTATAGAAAATAAATTGACATGACCTATAATATTAACTATATAAATATCTAATTTATATATATTAACACATTAGTAGATTTTTAATAAATCAATCTATAATCCATTTTTTCTCTTTCTTCTTTTTAATAGGTTTCGTAGATCTTTCATCCTTCTCTTTGGCATCTGACTTGCTTGGAAACTTATTGCTCTTTCATCAGTCTTATTGGCTTTTCGGGTTGGAGACCTTCTTCTTTCCTATCTTATGGTCTTCTGTTTAGATTTCTACTCTTCCTTTTCCATCTCCTTCATTTCCTTTCTCCTCCTTCTTTCTTCTTCTCCTTCTTCTCCTACCTCAAGTATTATCTCTACTTCAAGTACTTTCTCTCTATATCAAATACTATTTTTCTATTTCAAGTACTTTCTCTCTACCTCAAGTATTATTTCTCTACTTC
This sequence comes from Trachelipus rathkii, assembly GCA_015478945.1. Taxonomy (NCBI): domain Eukaryota; kingdom Metazoa; phylum Arthropoda; class Malacostraca; order Isopoda; family Trachelipodidae; genus Trachelipus; species Trachelipus rathkii. The sequence continues at coordinate 11,206 of JABUQX010069178.1, forward strand.
AAGTACCGTTTTTCTACCTCAAGTATTATTTCTCTACTTCTAGTACTTTCTTCATCAAGTACTTATTTTCTATTTCAAGTACTTTCTCTCCCTACCTTAAGTATTATTTTCCTACTTCAAGTACCGTATCTCTACCTAAGGTATTATTTCTGTACTTCAAGTACTGTTTTTCGATTTCAAGTATTATTTCTCTACTTCAATTACCGTGTCTCTATTTCAAGTATTATTTCCCTACTTCTATTATCTTTTCTCTACTTGAAGTATTATTTCTCTACTTAAAGTATTGTTTCTCTATATCAAGTATTATTTCTCTACAAGTAAAGTGTCTCTATCTCAAGTATTATTTCTCTACTTCAAGTACTGTCTCTCTACCTCAAGTATTATTTCTCTACCATAAGTGTCATTTATCTATATCAAATGTTACTTCTCTACTTCAAGTACCGTTTCTCTGTTTCAAGTATTATTTCTCTACAAGTACAGTGTCTCTATCTCAAGTATTATTTCTCTACTTCAAGTACCGTTTCTCTACATCAAACTGTACATCACTTTACCTACATCTCCTACCAACAATTATTCCAAACTATCTAAATTAACAGTCTATTCTGAGTTGTGCACATCTCTATGGACAAGTTACAGTAGAAAAAGATATACTCTCTTCATCACAACCATACGATTCATATTCGCCCCATAAAGTTTTGGATTATTGATTATATCCTAGAATTACAGTTGCCAATGCCCTCAATAAACCTATCCCTACCTCCGACTATGTGGCAAATTGTTACAAGCTTTAACCTAAAGTTCCACTAAAAGTCAACTTCAATATGATAACTAAGAAAATAAAAAAAGTTTTCGATAGCTAGAATGAAAAAAGAGAAAAAAGAAAGAAGAATGATAAGAGATGAGCCTTACACGTTATTAAAGATTGTTTATGGCAAGATACCAGATTTTTTTTTGTAGTAGAATAAAGGTCAGTGCACTAAGCAATGGTTCACATTAATGAAAATGATCATGAAAAATGAGAGAATTTCTGTTCCCCTTAAACATTGTTAAGAAATACTCTACAGTGGCATTTGTTCCAAACCATTACATTTATATTTCTGGTCTGCTCACAATGGCTCTTTTTAGGCTAAGCTTCACACCAGCGTCTAGGTTATATATACTAACATCAGGATCTGCGAATTAGACATTAACTGTTTTATAGACTCAACTTCGGTCGTTGCAGAAACCTTTTTATCAGCGAGAAAAGAACTAGAGATCTACTACAGTGACTTTCTGAAATCCTAAATGACGCCCGTTTTCCCTCCCATCACCTACCGGTATTTACGGAGGGGTCTCTACTTCCACTTTATTCATGTTTATACTTCACTTTAGATAATAATTTTGGTTCAAGGATTGAGAAAGACATTTATTTTTTAGCCTTTTACATTTTCCATATCACATAATATGTTATGGGGTTAGAGAGGTGTGGAAAAGTATTCTAAACATTGACATTTGATAGCGGAGTTAAAAAAAATTTGGGTATTATTATTATATATTATGTAGTGGGGATTTTTGTTTACTTTAAATTGAAAAAGTAAATTAAAAATAGTAATCGATTTTTTTGTTTTTTATCGTTAATTTTTTTTTGTCACTAATTTTCTACATAATTCTAGTACCTTCCAGTCCCCCTCATCTGCCCCCTAATACAAACAATGTTAAAAATATATAGCATACTGATATTTGAAGTATTTCTCTGTACCACGGCTAGCGTCTCTTCCCAATACTGTCGCTGGTATTAGGATGTTTTTGCACATAGGAAGTTTTTCTTAGATCTGACACCATATTCCTGGCTTATTCTTATATATTAAAATGAATCCCTCCGTTTTACTCAGGGGAGGCTCCCCCATTCCACCTATTTATAATAGTTAGGGGCCTACTCCCGTATAACGAGTGGGATGGTGATATGTGGAGAAGAAAAACTTGAGTATGTTCATTTTTACATAAGAATCTCAGCAGGAATGGGATCAGGTCTTAGAAAAAAAATTCTGATGCAAGCTTATGCGCGAAAGTATTTTGGTAATTAGAGTTTGCCAGCTGTGTGGTTACAGTGAATCTTCGGAACTTGCTCTATATTTTTAGTGGTTCTGACTAAAGTATGGTATATAATATTTTTATTATTATGGACTGTTTTGGGGTCAGTTATAAGGGGACTGGAATATGTTTGAGAAATTAGTGAATAAAATTGCGAAAAAATGGAAATGAAGAGCACACCATATAGTATTTTCAATTTAATTTGAGGGGCAAATCCCCCCCAAATCTACCTCCTTGTTACAAATGATTATTTATATATTATTATGATTATTATTATTATTATTATTATATTATTTTATTAAGTATTATTATTATTATTTATATTATTATTATTATATATATTTATTATTATTATTTTCAGAGCATTAATATTAATACAAAAATACCAGTCATCATTGTTATATTATTATCATAATATTATCACCAGCATAATTACCTTTATCATTTCAAATCATCATTGATTAATATCTTCATTTTTTGATACCTTTTGGATATTTTACAAAATCATTAAACCATCAGGTAAACTGCAAGGAGGCACAACAATTATTATCATAATCATATTCATCATCATTATAAACAATGTATTATATTATGAAAGAATAGAATATACAGATATCATCATCATCATCATCATACGTCATCATCATATCATAAATCAGCAGTAGCAGCCGTCGTCATCATTCGTCGAGAGAGAGAGCAGAGAGAGGAGAGAAGAAGAGAGAGAGAGAGAGAGAGAGAGAGAGAGAAGAGACGAGTCATGCAGATGTATTAGAACTTTTCACCTCTCTAGGCCCTCAGAAGAAATGTAAGAAGGCTGAAAGATAGTACGCTGTATTCATTATGTATCGAAATTTAGTCAAGAAGTGATGAGAAAAAATAGGGCGGGGCGCTCCCCGAAAAACAAGGTTGGGTAGATGAGGGGAGAACCGAGGAAGAGGAGTGAAAATTCGAGCCTTCAAATCGTTTAAATACTTGTTAAAGAATTTATTGCAAATCAACACAGTGATATGGTGTTAAGGGTGTGAAATGCAGCCGTATATTTTTACATAGCAGACCATGTGAATTTGTGCCTTATGTCATCGCCTTTTAAAGGTTTAGCTCGAGTTGCAATTTTTTTTTTTATTTTTTTTTAACAAAATGTCAACAGACTGTATCTACCTTTTCATGGTTTCACAATCGAAAAATACTTATTGACCTTGTCATAATGTTATATTAAAATATAGTGATGCAAGTATAATTATTACACACAGTTGATTTTAGCTTGTATTTATATTAGGGGGAAACACTTTTAATTCATTATTTATACTATAAAACAAGAAAGAAAATATTTAATGATACAGAAGTAAAATAATTAGGAATTTTTCTTTTATTTAATACAAGCTTTTCGTGCTATGATTCCCCTATTTGTGCAAAAGAACTCATAGGACAAAAAAGCAGCAATGGTGTGAAAGTTATCAAAGAACACCCCTTTTTCATTGGAATTGAGTGGCCACAATAATGTTTATTTCGCATGAATGGTTTTCAACATTATGGTGAGGGACAATCCAAATATTAAATAAATAATAGCGAAATTAAAGCTAAAGCTAAATAGTTTTCCCAATATTAAATAAATAGCCTTGCGGATCTCAAAAATTGCGACATTATGGCCCTCAGCAGTTGAAAATTATCAAGCCTGCTTATTACGTAATGATTAGTTATTATTATTCTCTCTAATTTAAAAAAATTATAACCAATAAAATTTGAATTTAGAATTGTATCAATGCTCGCTTGATTATATTGTTAGTATGATAAATGCCTCGGAATAGCTTGCTGAAGAAATTACTACCCTCGCCATAAAATAAAAAAAAGGTGAACAATCATTCCACCTTTATTTTTCCTTCGAGGAAAAAAAATTGTTAACCATCTATCAAGCTTTATCTAACAACTAGGTGAATATTGGTAAATTGTCTTCCATAATTTTCGTAAAAAGTCGTCGTAATATTAGAGATGAAAGTCTGATTCGGTCAAATTGAAACTAAAAGTTCAGTGCATTCTTCAGCAGCCAACCTCATTTATTGTTGTAGGGGAAGTATTCATATCTATATGTGGCCGAATGGTTAACTGGCAAGAGATCTTAGGTTATTTGAATTTATATTGTATACGGTTTTAATCCTACTTTTCTAACATTTATGCCAATGGATAACCAACTTTTGGAATCCAACGTTATGTACAAGGTGTGCAATAAGATACGTTTAATATAATAATTATAAGTATGTAGTATATATATATTACTTAAATCAACCCTAAACCTTTCTCCTTTAAAAGTAATTATGCCTTGTCTAAGAAAATTGAAACATGTAAAAAAAAATAAAAAATAATAAATAGTATGGGTTAAGGTCTTGAAATTTGTAGGAACTATCCATTGCCATGTTATGCCATAATTTATTTATAGTTCAGCAGAATAGCTTAGAGAGGTTGAAGGGATCAAGTCTTGCGAACGCATTCGACATTCACTTACCGCAATCAATTAAATATAAATGATCCAAACTTGCATGTAGTATAATATATTACCTATCTTTAAGGCTGTTATTTATTTGGACCAGAATTATAAATGTACGACTTTTATTTTGTTATGTTGTTACTTCAGTTAAAACATTTTAACTTTATATGAAAAAAATAATATATTTTACATGAATAGTAAGATGTATATTTCGTTAATTTTATATTTTTTACTCTATTGAAAGTCTACTCAACTTTATTATAGGATCTGATAAATGTTTTACTTTACAAAAGGTAGCTCCTCCTTTCAAAATAATGAAGTTACTATCTTAAGATTACTTACCATGAAAATGTTTGTTTATTTATAATTTTAGTTTTTGATAAAGATTTTTATTTGTTTTTGCTAATTATTTTCCATTGGAACCAAAGATTAGAGTCTCAAATATTTTGTCAAGTTATCAAGAACTGTTATGCAATGTCAAGTATTTGGTATGTGGTAGCTTCCAATGCTAACAATTGGGATGGTAAGTTAACTTTTAAATATATTTGTAAATAAAAGCTCTTTTAAAACAACATATTTGATTTACCTAGTAATATTAAAGTGGGAAAAAGTTTAATGTTAAGAACATTATACCACTACTGATCATTAGCACCAAGTGTTGAGTATTCTTAAATAAATTTAACATTTGAATGGCAACCATGATCGTAATTATAATTAGGATTGTTTTTTTTGTTTTTAAAAATTGATCTACGTTTGAATACATATTGGCATGGCAATGACTCTGAATATATAGGCTTCTACTTTTTAACCCAATCTGCTGCTAAAAGCAGTAATATATATTGTTAAATACTTTTACTGAGCATTACCTATGTAATGATAAATTACTATTGAAAAGCTACAAACATTTCCCCCTTTGCCTCCTAGTTCTCGATTAACTATCTTTATATAAATTAGTGTTGTCGGTGATTTATAGGTAGAATTTATATTTATATAATTCTTTTATTTTGTATTATATATATATATAATATAGTCGTATATATTTTTCATATCTCAAAGGAATAAAATTTCTTAATTTGGAGAGCGATAAGAGATTTTTTAAATGACTAGCAAAATATATCTTAACGTTTCCTGTCCACAGATTTTGTGGAATTATAAAAATTTAATATAATTGACAATTCCAAGGCTTGCCTCAGACTTATGAACTGATTATTATAATTTCTTATTAAGTCAATTATCTTGATTAAAATTTCTAGCACCAATTAAAAAAAAATGTGTGCTGTGTCTGTTCAATTTGTGCAGGCTGATTACTCTGATAAAAATATATAGTTGAACAAGTAAATATATATTATTAAATGTATATGAACTTCTAATAAATTATATCCAAAATGATCTAAGAACTTTATTATAATATGAGTATTAACCAAGAAATGTAGAATTATTTTATTCTCCATAAGATAAATTTAAGCGAAAATATTTTTTCTTTCCTCTATACGTTTCTTTGCAATTACTGGAGATACTGGTTTTATAGTCTGTTCAGCCTAGTTTCTGGATGTGTTTGCTAATTTTCCCGTGAAAGAAGATGATACGGGAGGAGGAACTAAAAAAAATAAGTTGCTTCAAGTCATAGAACAAATGGGAATCATCTTTTGTGGTGAATCGGAAATATAGTGGTGTTAATTTTTTTTACTTAAAATAGCTAATAAAATTATTTTAGAAACTGATTTTCTTCTCTACGTTTCTTTGTCA
>JABUQX010069178.1:22500-49282 GCA_015478945.1 Trachelipus rathkii
GAGGGGAATTGCGACCAGGATTTATTCATGGGACGGAAGAAAAAAATAATAAATAACTTATTTTAGAAAGCAGTAAAATTTATTTGCAAAATTACGAAGCAGAAATTTTAAAACATTAACAAAAAAAATCGACACTTTTTAAAAATAGTAATAGAGCAGTAGTATCAAATGATGCACAAAAAAGGAAAACTCACACAGCATCAACTGATAATTCTATCAACCTTAAAAATCTCTGCATCTATTGTCAATCATTTACATAGTTTTATAATTAAAAATAAAGTTTTAGGAATTTGAGGAAAAAAAAAAAGTTTGATGACAGTGCCAAAGGAAGGTAGAGATTGTGAATAAATACAAATCCACAAAAAGTAGCAAAAATAATATGTGATACGACGAGTTGGACTGTTTAAGGAATTCCAGAATTTGGTGATATGATTAAAGGAGAGCAGAAGGAAAGATGTGATAACTGAAAATTTAGCTAGAGCTTTTGGGTCATGAGTGGATGTTGCGGATCTTGAACATGAATGAATGATTAAAGAACCTCTGCAATGTTAACGGTATCCAGTTAAAGATTTTTTGTTACTAGTTTTATGAAAGGAAAGGATAGAATCCACCGTAAATGAAAGAGTGTCAAAATTTTCAGTGATGGAACATTGAATTAGTCTAACTTGGGAAACTAAACGGGGATAAGGGTAAAGGGCAAATATGTAGAAATTGTAAGTGTATAACATAGCATTTAATATTTCTATACCAATGCTCGGAGCCTTAGGAATAAGAAAACAAATTTTAATTAAGGGGTAAACTGTAGAGGAAAATTTGATTATTATTTGCATTACAGAGATGTGGGTATATGAGAACCTTTTTGGCGCTTCATTAAAGGAATTTAAAATTGAGTCTTTCTCATTTTATCTTTGGCATCGCATTGGTAGGAAAGGTGAATAGAGTTGCTCTGTATATCAGAAACACGATTCAAATGATCAAGAGACTAGAATTTAAAACTGTTCCAGAGGCTGAATCTCTGAGTTAATATTGCTACGGGTAATAAACTTTATAGAATAATAGCTTTTTGAAGATTTTCTTCTCAGGAATAGGAACTGAATGTAGCAATGATAAATGTGATTATGATAGCACGCAGTGTTATAGAAGGAAGTGTAATCATAACGTGTGATTTCAATTTTCCTGATATTGATTGGGGTGGAGTATATTTGCTAGTAGTGGTCAAACTAGGTTATTTATCGACTGTATACTCCATAAATTTTCTAGCTGGGTAGTTGACGAGGCAACTAAATCCAGTACATTATTAGACAATATTTGCCAATGAAAATTCTTTGGTTATTAACGTTACAGTTGAGGGAAACTTAGGCAATAGTGATCATAATATAATAAGGTTTTAATTTAAATGTGATGACTAAACCACAGTTAATAGAAATCAAAGTAAAGGTTTTTTGCCTTAAAAATGAAGACTGATAAATTCAGAGAAATGCTTGAAACTATTGACCGGGACAAGGAATGAGAACCAAAACTGTTTTAAATAAGGGAAAATTTCGTTAATCTTGGATAAAATTCAAGTCAGAGTAATTAGAGGAAAGAACAGAAAGGCCAACTAGTGGATTAGGGAGATAAGATAAAATTAAGGATAAACGTAAGTGGTTCAAGAAGTTCACAGACAGTAACAGTATAATAGATTTGAAGTTATACGAGAAAAGAAACGAAGTAAATCAGGTAATAAGATCTGACACACAATCAGAAATTAATCTGCGAGAAATAATAATAAACATCTGAAGAAATTCTTCAATTTTTATGAAATATTTAATAATAATAACAAAGATTAGTCCTATTAAGATAAATGATAGAGTGATTAACTCAATGAAAAATTAGTCAATAAGTTACGTAAGAGAGTAGAGTTTTGCATTTATTAACAGTTGTTGATGAAATTAGATTAAAATTTTTCTTGAACATTTAGATTATAATAAGTCTGCGAGTCTTGATGGAATACATGGAAGAATCCTAAAGGAAGGTAGCAATAGTATCGCAAATGGTTTATATTTAATAGGTCTCTAATAAAATATTATGAGATGCTTGAGGACTAAAAAATTGTTTGTTGTGTCAATTTATAAAAAAGGTAGCAGGGATAATTTTGGAAGTTACAGACCAGTTAGTTTATCCTCGTTAGTAGTAAAAGTTTTAGAAAAAATATTGAAAGGTTGAATAGAAAAGCATTTAGTCAATAATGAGATTTTTGCGAGATTCTCAACATGGCTTTAGGAAAGGTAAAAAATCATGTCGAATCTTTAGGAATTTGTGAAACTTTTGATATTCTATATCTGGATTTTTGCAAAGCTTTTGATATGTTACCCCATTAAAACTGATGCACAAATTATCTCAGTGTGGCTTGGGAGGGGTGATATATAACTGGATAAAGGGTTGGTTGAAAGGCAGGAGGACTGTGTTTGTAGTATAAATTATATTAAAAACAATCATGATAGTTTATTGCAAGCTGCTTCAGAATTAGTCTGCCCTATCTTGTAGTCCCGTTTTCATGCCGATTAATCTTTTAGTGCTTCTGATATCCTTACATTGGTTTCGTTCGAACCAAGGAATGTAGTTATTGATTGTTGTGTTGTAGCTTGTAGCTTCTTTTCCTGAAGGGATTTCCTTTCAAAATCTAGACATGGAATTCCTTCAATAATTTTTTGTTTTTTTTTTTTTTTTTTCTTTTTTTTTTTTTTTTTGTTGGGCCTCGATCCGTTTCTCTTCCTCTAATCTTTCTAAATAAGATTTATGAGCATTGATTCCCTTCTTAATGAAGTCCTTTGATACGGGCACCTTATGGACTTCATAACCAAATTGCCTTTCCCTTCTTAGTGAAGACCTTTGAAATAGGCACCTTATCTGATGCCTGAGAAAGGTTGATGTCGGAAATCTCTAAGGTAATTGATTGTCTGCGTAAAAAGCCACGTTCAACATCAGCATTTCCGAGCGGAATGATGAGGAGAGCCGTTTAACCAACTCATCAGCTTGAGGATACTACAGTTGATTTAAAAGAGCTTTTTCAGAAAGATCAATTCTTACTCTAATTATCTGATCAACCTGATGTTGAAAATTTCTTCGCGTTCAACTTCAACAAACAATTTGACAGTTGAAAAAAAGTAAAAAAATTAGGAACATTTCTTCAAAGTAGCACCATTTTTCCTATTGTAGTAGGAAACGTAGGACATATAGGACTTAATATGAACCCTGACATGTAAATATATATAAAAAGGTAAACTAAAAAAAAAAATACACCACTCCATAGGCTATTATTAAGATTTTTATCTAACTAACCATAAGCATATATTTTAATGAAAAATTTATAAGAATTTAATAAATTAATAAAAGTTTTTAATTTAAAACTAAAGTTAAGTTATTTTATAGTAATGAAAACAGTTTTAAAATATCAACTCAAACATAGAAAACCCACTAATCAGCACAATAATCATGCTACTAAGAAATTTTAGAGATAAAGTGAAAAACGTAAATATTTCTCATTACAGAACCTACTTTACGGATCCCTCATTCATAAAATCCTTTCTCTCTTTTAATGTGTCCTCCTTCTATCTCGATCGCGACGAGTTGTCCCCTGAGTCTGTTTTCTGTCTTTTTGTCTCTTGTAATCCCCGATCGATAATCTCGAATACGAAGTCAGTGTCTTCATCCCATTTTTGTTTGTAGAGTTTTAATTTATCTTTTAATTTATAACAAAAACCTTGTCTGAATATTATATATATATTATATATAGATATTATATATATATATACTATAATATTATATAAAGGATATATATTTATATATATATTATATATATATATAATATACCTATATATTAGTATTATATACTATATTTATATATATTATCATTATATATTATTCACTATATATTAGCCTAGTACTATCTATATATATATAATCATATATATAGACAGATATATAAAAAATATATATTAGTATATACTATATAGATATATTATAATTTAGGGTATATGTTTGGATGAAGAAGGGAACGACTATGGCCCAGCAGTTGTAGTTGAGGGAAAAGTTTGTGGGAATGCAGGGGAAGGTGGCTGGTTGCAAAATGAAATCGGTCGTTAGGTCGAATTGCAAAAGGACTAAAGTCCTTGAGTTGCAGGGTCTTACATGAGGGGTATGTTGTTTACCTGTGTTATTGTATGTAGTGAGACTATGGTCTTCTGGAATAAGAAGTATAAGATCTAAAGGTACAATGTGTTCAGGATGACAATCTTAGGGTGCTAGGTGTGAGAAAGATTGATAAAAGAAAGGAAGAATGAACGTATAGAGAGTGGCCTGTGGTGTGGAAGAATGGAAGAGTTGAGAGGAGGAGGAATAAAGTGTAAAGTATATTTGAGATGGTTTTTTGGTCATGTGGAAAGGAATGAATGATAAGTAGGTTGGTTAAGCGGATTATGTCAGAAGAGACTGTTGGGAAACCGACCGGCGGTGAGACCGAAGAGAAAGTGGATTTTGACGTCGGTGAACGAAGTCTTTGAATGGGAGAGAAATTGTGGAGTTTGGGCAGAGGGCCTGGAGAATTAAAGGTGCTGATAGGAGAGAATGGCGGCGTTTTGTGAAGGGGGCATGGTTGTGGGCCCACCTGGCCAGGGGATGAACCCTTACATGACGATTTACCATAGTGAGGGATCCGTCGCGGTCTTGGTATATATATATATGCTCTAGGGTGGATTTTCTGTCTGTGACGGAGCTCTCACTAATTATGGTACAGAGCGTAAGGCTGGGCTTCTTTTCGGCTTGTGTCATGTTTCTCCTTACTGGGCTGTTTCTTTTCCGATGCTTGGTACAGCACCCTACCCCCAAAATCTTGGGGCAAGAGGAAGGTGAAGAAAAGAAGAATAAAGAAACTATTATATATATATATATATGATATATAATATATAATATATATAAATAGTTATATATAATAATATATATATATATATATTATATAATATATATATATATATAATATATATTACTTATATATATATATATTATATATATATACCGTAAAATGGGGACAAGATGAGGGTCACCTATGGGAAAATGGGTCAAAATGCCTCTTTGGTTTTAAATCAATGCTTTTTGGTTTATTTTTAATAAAATTAGGTTTAATTTGTAATACCAAATTATGCTATTATAAGCATACAATGTAGTTTCTAGTGCGTATGCATGAATTAGTGCAAATAACTGTAATCTTTTATTAACTCAAAAGAAAATGTTTTTGTGTTCCTCAAGTTTTGACCTGACAAATGGCGGATATACCTTTCAATATTCATGAAACAACAAAGGTGAGTTAAAACGTATAGTTGTATTTATGCTTTGAACTCAAAGAATTCCTTAAATAAAAGACTTATGATAATTATTTAGGATATAAGGGAGTATATATAATATTCATTCTGATCTAAACATCCCCTAAGGTAAGCTATACTTAAAATTAATATTTTAAAAGTTCAAACAAAGGGTTACTAGGTCAAAAAGTATTATATATAATTTTTACCTTTACATTTTCTCAAGTGTATTAGTTATATCTCACTATAACTTTTTCTAACTTACAGTTTGTGATAACGACATAGTTCCCTACAATCATTATAAGAGTATATACATCCCAACTATTTAGTTATCTACTCACTATGCTTATTAAAGGTTATACGGGAGCTATTATTATATAGTAGGATATGGGTTATATATTTATGAAATAGTGTTGACTATAGGGGATGGCACATTCCTATCTATGAGTTAGTCTTACCCCCCCTTCTCATTTTTTTTTTTTTAGAGAATCATCTATTAATATTAATATTAATATTAATTATATATATAGAAAAAATAACAATAAAAAATGAAATTGTAAATTATTGAACTATGTAAATAATGTACCTATCAATAGTGTATTATTGAAATATTATATATTAAAATATAAAATAGTTAAGTTTGATATAATTAAGTATTAAAATACTATAAAAAGTGATAATGATATTTAATTATATCATTCATGTATACGTAATGATATTATAGGATAAGATAAATCAGGTAAAATAAAAACCGTTAAAGGGACCCCCAACCTAACGTCAATGTACGTTACCAAAATGGGTGCGCAAAATTTGCTCTTACAAGTATTTTGGGTTTCTTTCTATTTGCTAATATAGGCTATTAAGAAATTTTCATTTAACAAGATATAAACCATATGATATATAGTGATATATATACTATATATATTTACTTATATATAATATATAGTCCTATTATATTAATATATATATTGATAGGTATGAAATGAGTTTATGATTTATTACTATATTGATTTGATTCATCTTATTCACTCATTTCATTGCTAGTGGGTCTTTTCACCCCAGGGATTTTCCATTGGGGGAAGGCAATGTTGAGTCACCATACTAATAGGAGGCTACGAAGAGGACTACCGACTATTTATATATTACGGGCCTGACATCGGTGGTATACGGGGACTTATTACCCTAGCTAATTAGTATAGGGGCTTCTATATATTATACTTATCTAGCTCATCTAGCGTATATATATATATAATAAATTATATAAGTGGCTGAACGATTACTTATATATGGGGTATTATCAGTATTATATGAAGGAGTTAGATATACTCGAATTGTTATATATATATTATACTTGAGTAGTTTAATACAATAATTCACTAATTATTTAGGAATGACTACGAGCGATGGCGGCTTGTTTTTGTTAATTCATCATCACAATCCGGCGCGCATGAACTCACTCATACTTTTTTTGGCTCATTCATCTCAATTTATGTCTCAGGTACACGAATACTATTTGCATTGAATCCAAATTAATTTAAATAAGAAATTTTGTGTAACAGAAGAAAAATTTAAATAAATATACAAACCATAAATTATATATATTATAATATTGATTACAAGACTAAAATATTATTATAGATTATATTTAATATGTAATTATATATGATATAAGCTAATAATAGTAAATATACAACTTAGTATAAATAATTGGTAGATATATTATACTTAATTATATTTAGTAATTATATAGTTCATATAATATATACTCAGCATATATACTAAATAACATTACTAAATATTTATATTAGAGGATATAGCCTGTACACGGAATATCCGGTCGCAGAAATTTGACATATTTTTCCCTGGTTCCGGCCGGAACCGGAATTACTAATATTTACTTTTAATTTAAAAAATTATATGCTTTCTTGAGATTATTATTTTACATTAAAACTTTTTAATTCCTTTAAACCTTTGATAGAAGCTAATGTAATTAAATGATAGCACTTGTTGTGTATTCATAAACACATATGTAACCGATACCTTACAGTATTATTGATGGTGTTAGGAAATAAATTTTTCAAGGTGTTCTTTATAATAGATAATTCAATTAAATTTCAAAATAATTTAAAATAACTCCCAAAGAAGCTACTATATTAATATACTTTATATATATATAATATCAAGTTATTATTTTAAATACTATATTATATCATATAGTAAATATATAAATATATTAATATATATATTATAATAATTAATAATTATTAATATATAATATTAAATAAATATAATATTATTATAATAATTAATATATATAAAATATTATATTTAGTTATAAATTTATATAATTAATAATAATTAATAATATTATATTATAATTATGATTGCAATGGAATACAACCCCAGAAGGACCAAAGTTTTTAAGGTTTATCGTGTGAACGTGTTTATTTAAAAAACAATAAAATTTGACTCGGTGTTGAATAAGTTTTTAGAGCCTTACCCATATAGGTTCTTTTAGTAAATTAATATACTTTGATCCTAGCCTTGATTATGTATTTGAAATAAAAAAAAGCTTTATCTCAATATTTGAATAAAACTGTTCTCAAATTTCTCAATTACTCGGGTAATGAAGCTTTATGGTTAACCAGTTTCAATCTTACCACTTATTCTACAAACATTACCTAACATGATTTTCTTATAACTAGAAAATCATAAAGGAATTATTTTGTGTGTTGAAAGAGGCAACAAGTTCTATGAGGCTCCTGCTCTCAGTGATTGTATGTGTTTCCTCCAAAATATATCCTGCAATAATAATGAATTAATTGTTCCTGATAAGAAGGTTTGACTGTGATTTGGGGCGTCATTTATATGCAAATTTTTTGAGGGAAGAATTCCTCAAGGACCCGCTTGTTTTCACCCGGGCTCGATCTTTTCGCGTATTTTGGTGGTGTTCAGTGCTTCCTAGAAAACTACAGGATTCGCCTTTACTATCCACGATTATTTGTAGACTTCCATATTATTCTCTTCTCGATATGATGTTTCCAATGGTTTATGAGTGGCGTTTTATTAAATGATTTTTATGATACTACCTAGTTTATTTTTTTTATTTTTGTGGGTTTTTTTTTTGAACACTTTCATCAAGATATTATTGTTAACATTATTAATAATAAAAACTAAATCTATTACGAATTAGTTGCAATTTTAAGAGTACTTTTCTTATTTATAATTTGTTCCAATATCTCGTATTACAATTAAAATTATTTTAAGTAGTACGGTACAATTTATAAATTACATTTTTAATGCTATACATAGATATATATATATAATATATAATATTATAATATAACTATATATATATATAATATATTTAATATAAGATTAATATTAATAACTATAATAATAATCAATATTATAATATATATATTAATTTAAAGATTTATCTATTTATTTAGAGTATTTATTTAGAATTATTTTACATTTCCATTTATATAGTTTTAAACTTTTAAAATAAATATATATTAATATTATATATTAATATAATTTTATAATATTATATATATATATAATATAGAATTATATATATATGAGAATGATTATAGTATATATATATATATTACTATTAATATTATATAATATATAGTACGGTAGACAATTTATAAAACATTTTACTATACATTGCTCAAATATATTATTATATATATATATAAAATTATTAAATATATATATATATATGGATATATATATTATATGTAGATGAATGTTTCCAAGATGTTATTTATTGAGCTTTTAGTGGTTTTATTCTTTGCTGTATTATAGGGGTTTTTTGTTTCTTTTCTTTTTCTAAGCCAATTTATCTCATATCATTATGGTTTATTTAATCATAAATTAGTGACAACCCGGTGGCGATAGGAAGCTCCTCTACAACAACTAACTGACTTTAGACGTACCATATTGTTGCTCTTTAACTTTTTGATAATTACTCAGGTAATGTTACCCCAAATTTTTGGAATGTTACACACAGTGTAATGAAGGACGGTAGATGAAAGGAGTCATAATTTTTATAAATATCTCTCTTTTTCTTTTATGGTTAATTTTAGACATTGAGATGTTATAGTTACCCTTGATTTAGGTTGTTTAGGCCGTCTTGGACCCACTACATTTTCCATACTCGTATCGATAGGATTGATTAAAAAACCTTAAATACTATAGACTTAATTTAATAGGACAGTTAATTTTTAATTATATTAAGTTTTAGCTAGCTTTGATTAAGTAGTAATAAATGTTGTTTAATTCAATTTATATTATTAATATAGATAAAATTGGATCTTTATAATTATTATTTTTTATTAGATCATGAATATTTTCATTTAGAATTTATGCATACTGTAGATGAAATTTTGAATTTGTAAATTTAACAATATTACCTAATTAAGCTATCATATATACAGTTTATGGTTTATACTAATAATCTATTCATATTTTGATATATACAGGTTTTCTGGTTTGTGAGGACCCTTTCATTATCCTGAATTTCCGTGATTTAGGGACATATTATAACTTCCTACTGAAAAAACCAGGAAAAAACCTGTGTGTAACTCATATAAGGCCTGGGGACACACCTTTCATTTCCAGGTCTAATGACATTCCTTCAAGTTACTTGTGCGTAATTTTGATAGAATATCATCTTTCCCATTGTTATGGAAATACCCTATTTTTTTTTAACTGACTCTAATGTAGGTTGACAAACGATTAATGGCGATGAACATAACTCGACCTTAACTATATTTGTATTGATTATACAATTTGTGAGGAACATTTGTACATTTTAACTTTTGCATTGTTAACATTTTTTGATCAGATAGATTGGGTAGATAAATTTATTTTTCTACGAATACGAAATTTTAACGGACCATCACGATCTCTTTCACAAGCTCTGCATATAAAAAAAGGGAAATTATTTTGGTTATCCTACTTTTACTCATAATTCTATAATTTACTATTCTTGTATTTTATGTGTCATTTGCTGCTTCATATATATGTCAAAACCTTAATTAAGGGGTTATATATGACATCTTTGGAAGATTAAGTCAACAAAAAACATTACTTTCATCGCCGAAATTTTAAGGTCTTAAAACTAGACCAAAAGTTCTTAATAAATTAATCCGTGCAATACAATTTTGGGTCTAAACATGTTTTAGTGCGTGAAAGAACTTGTTTGTCTTTACAATATTAATAATAGGAGGTAGGCAGATTGTTAAAAGATGCGTTTAAATTGAAGTTGGTATCTTATATAAAGAGACATAGAACCATGACTCCACAAAGCGATGTCTGAAAAACTTTTATTAAATTTTATGTAAATTTTTTTTCTGATTTACTATAATTAATCTTTTAAGATCTAATGGGGTAACGTTCACCAAATTTGTGTTGGCCATTTTTGAGATTACAGATAATTGGAAGATAAGACGAATATAAGTTGTTGTCTTACTTCTATTCTTGCGGTGGTTTGAAAGAACCCAGGCACTGGTATTGATATGTGGTGTTTGGTAAGACCAAAGCTACTAATTATGGTGGAATAATAGACCACAGCAACATATATTGTTTGTGTTATATGTACATATTATCCCTAATTAGCTGGTATTATATAAATTTTTAGGATTATATTTATATATATAATTAGTTATAATATAACATATCTTCTAATAAATCATTTATAAATTATTGTTAAATTATATAACTATATTCTTTCTTATATATTATAATATATATATTATAATATTATATATCATTATAATATTTAATAAGATATTAAGAATATATATATATTGTTGTAGATAGGGATGTATGTGACATTATTTTTTTTTAAACAATGCTATCCTCATTAGATTATGATTTTGTCAAATAATATACTTCATTTATCAGGTTGTTTACAGGCTAACGAATTTATTTAACCCTTGTGTACATTAAAAATTTGTAAAACGAAAAAATTTTACGTTATTAGCTATTTAGCTACCAGTTATCATCTTCCTTTGAGCAAATGGTTTGCATGAGGTTACTTTGATTCATTACACTGGGGCGCTTGTGGACATAAGTTGAACGATGAACAATTATCTATCTTATTTAACTTCTATATGTTGCATTTGACTTTACAAGTTAATGAACAATAAGATACCATTACGTACTTTTTTTTATCCTCTCTTGACAATACCTTTTAAACTATAACTCTGAGCACACTATACCATAAACACTTTTCTCGTTTGCTTGTTGGATACGATTTGGTCATAACTCAAATACACTTATTAAGCTTATCATAAAGGTAGGTAAGAACAACTTTAGCACGCATATTAAGGGATTTTTGGTGAAAGTATAACCTATATTTATTGGGATTACTATATCTTTCCCAATCCGCCCATCGTACGTAGGCTAAATTACTCTCGACTAACCTTCGTCGCTTCTTCGCAGCATCTGTCTCATAGGGTTTTTCCTCTTTACTCTCTTCGATTCCTTGGTGGTCCATTCGTTTGAAGTTCGAAGTGAGTGGAGGCTTGGTGCAGGTGAAGTGGAACTTGGATGGCATGTGCATGTGTAGATATGAGAAGTTAATTCTTGAAAGATATTTTTTATTTTTGTGATATGGTACCATTTAAATCAGGGATAAGCAAGAGATGAGGTTGAGCTTGGTAATTAAAAATTGAGAGAGAGAATAGGGAGATAATATATATATGTGTTTTATTAATGAAGGGTAAATATTTATGCGCTTGTGAATTTAAAAACAACCATCTGCTCTGATTAGACATCCATTTACAATTTTTTTTTTAATCAGTCTATTATTTTTCTTTTAATTTTATGTAACTGCTTGCTATGGGGGCTGGTGATTGCATCTTGGTTTTCATGTCTGTAGCCCAATTAATGTTGAGAACCTGCTTTTTGCGATGGTTTGTGTGTATTCTGAGGTATATATTGTTCAGCAATATATAACTAAATCACTCTTTTTGTACTTACGGATAGTTTCTGAATGGAAGCAGCGGCAATCTGAGGGTATTCATAAATTTTACATTCAATTTTATTTTCCCTTTAAAGATCCTTATACTTATTTTTATTAAATTACTCTAATATTCATTTAAAGTTAACTAAAAATATACTAAATTAAAAACTTATCGAAATACCCATTAACTTCATGATCCAATAGGATTTGTCAATTCTATTTACAAATCTATTCAAGATTTAAGTCAAAACTATCCCCCTATTATATTAGTTTAGACAGAGTGTCGTAAGTTGCTTTACATGTATACTGCTCATTATGAAATTACCTCTCAAAATACTTTTCTCTGTGTTGTAATTTTTGTAATATGTAAAATTTTGGCATGTTGTTTTTTTGTTTTGTTTTGTTTTTCGAATAAAAAAAAGAGAGGGAAAATAAGTTAAAATGAAAATGTGACAAAATCAGTGCCACCTGAATACCTAAGAAGAGGGATGAATGTTTCATCCAGTTATGCCGCATAAATTTATTAAGATACAATTAACAACTTAGCGCTCTTAGAACGAAGCTTAATGGAGATATAGATCCCACTTCTGAGGTGTTTATTACACAGTAATGATAGGAGGAGAAGTAATACATAACATGAGGTGACTTTCCCCGCGGCCCTAATTTTCTCATTCCCGTGAATAATGGTAAATTAGTAACATAGAGAGCAAATTTATAGCTTTTAAAAAAAGATTATGATAATATAGAACAATGATTAACTTACAACTGAACGTGATACGGTAAATTAGGATGAGCCCACTTAAAGAGAAATACAGATATGCTCGAAATATCTCAATAAGCTTTTGACCACCACCATAAGCCAAGAAAATGTAAGCAACCAATCAAAAGCCCAAGAGATCAAAATCTGATAACTCACTCCCACCGGTTTCATCACAGGAACTACCACGCCTTAAAACATACAAACCTCGTATCGAGCAGAACTACTATTCCGATTAACCTCAATATTTAACAGAACTGAGTAAATTGGCTATAAAGCTATAGCCTCAATCGGTCAGAAATTCAAGACCATGAAAAGGAGATTAAAGTACCGCTATTATTAAACTCAAGTTGGTAAATCAGATCCTCTCATCGTACTGAAGAAGAATAACTCCTCATTTCAACAGAATTGCTAGATTCCGTGTGACTATGGGTTATAAATACATACAAATTGACAGCACACCCGCAAAGAACACGACAGACGACAACAGAATAAAACTCACACAGTTTAATAAATTATAACACACAAATTTGTTAATAATTATAAATACATAAAACTGATACGAAGAGAAATATGGCCTTCCATATAACTTAACGCCTGCCGATCGAGTATAAAACGAAACAGCAATACATTAAACTCTTACATCCAAAAAGAGCATTAGTCGACCCTGGGACGAATAACACAAACCCTAAAGTAAAAAATTGTACTACAAGGAATGTTAGATTATTTAAAGAAGCGAGTGTCATGGCAATGATGCAAAATCACATACTAAAAAAATATTAACAGACGGGTCCTATACTCAGTAAAGAATAGATTCCAAAGAGACGCCGCAAGGCGCTCAACCGCATGGAAATGGTCTCTAAGTACAAGAAAATATTGTAATAAGAGAAGAAAGAAAAGGTTGAGGCAATAAACTGCACTCACTAGTGAACAAAAGAACTATTATTAAAATTAAAATTGCAGACGAAAATAAAATCACTAAAATGAATACCCTACATATAGAAGAGTAACAACATCACAAATTCTATATCATGATAAGAATATGGCAAGGCTGAAATAAAAGATAAGGATTACTATTTATAGCCAGAGCGTGCATAAAACTTATGCAGCTTCTCTACACCATGGAATGAGAATGGCATGATCGTTACACCGAAAAATAAATGAAAAGCAGGATTGGTAACAGGCAAAGAAATAAATATGTGATATAGTCCAAATCTCCACCCCTAGCTCAAGCTCACGTCCCCAACATAGAGAAATATTATAAGGAAAGTCTAACGGAAGGAAATAAACGACACTCAATTCGAAGTTAGATCGATCACTCCAGCAGCAACTCCGAAGTTGAGACGTATGTGCGAGAAGATATGCTTAATGAGAGGATGTATCCACTCTAAGTTTAGTGTAATAGATTAATACGGAAGATTTAGAGTTAGACTATATATAATAATCTCAATGAATATTAATAATAAAAAGGGTCAGAATTGAAAACCTAGTTGAGGTGACAAACCATATAGATATTTAGTACACACACACCATAGGATATGACTGATAGAAATTTGCCTCCGTTCTCCTGAGGAGGTGATTGAACCTAAAAACGTGTGAATGGGCGATTCCATTCCTAATTTATCAGAGTATAAACCCGAGATATCACATAAATATGGTTGACACATAGAAAGATTAGAACTAACTCAATAGAGAGTTATTTGACCCAAAACAGCCTCCACAATCGTAAGTATTTAGAGTTTTCTGTATCTAAGCAGATGAGTTGTGGACAGGCTAGCGCTCCATGATACATATAGTCAAGGATGGCAACAAGTCATACCAGCTCTTATTATCCTATGGTGATAACACCGCATCCTTCCCAGAAAGACCCCCACCGACCGCATCTTGAAAGGATATAATTACTATCGATTTCTACACGTATACCCCTACAAAAATGTTTGCTCATAGAGTTGAGATCACGCCACAAGGCTACAACAACCGTCACGAGCAACCTGAAATTTAATGATAGTTGTTCCAAAGAAAAGACACTAGTGACATCCTCCATGTTTCTCCAGTGAGATAATAATCCAAGAATAAATATGTAATTACTTTAACTTTTATTGTGACCTTCAAAACAGGGCGCCACACATTTCTTCAGACTGACTATAGTAAACAAAATGACAAAACAAAGACACGCTAGATTAACCAGACAAATACTATAATACTTCTATATATATATACTAACAGAGATCAACCAAAGAGACCATTTACCTGCAGCTCCAGCCTCACCCACGGAGTTACAACCCATACGTAACAACTTGGCGTCGCGCCGCGCTCAGCACACTACAGCTCTACTCTTTGCAATAGATATGTGAATAAGAGCAGACTAAGGTAGAGGAACACTACTTGTTAATAGATAGTTATAGTCACATCAGACGACGGAATGTGTGCACTTATTAATTAGCTCGTAGAATGAAAAGAATAGGGCATAACATCCTTTTTGATATGTACTCCCTAAGCATTGCTAACGCTAACGAATGAATAAATGGTATATCTCGAATGAGTTGATCAAGATAACTAGGAACATTGTGTGTCAGAAAAAAATCTAGTCAACAAACCAGGAGCAGAAAACAGATATAGCAGCAAAGGATTCTACTCGACAACATGAATGTCCCTTCATCCAATGGGTTGTTTTCCATTGAGGGAACAATGGAAATATAGTTCACATCAAAGAAGGAGAGTAAACCACAATAAACACATTATTACAAAAAAAACTAACAATCTAGAGCCTGCCGTACTGAAGGGAAGGCAAAAGAGAACGTGGGGGGAGAGGAGTGGTTGGCTACCGGACACTATAGAGACAGCGAGCCGCAAGTGGACATGTTCTAGAAGAAAACGTCCAAAAGACACAGACACAAAAAAAGGCGAGGTAAAAAACGCGAAGGAGGTCCAGTTACAGCGACTATCAGCAACACACAAACATCGACATAGCGATCATACCATCCATATTGCGCATCTACCATCTACATACCACACACTATCTAAGAAGTAGCTGCACCAGAACTCATATGAGAGACCGAGCTATAAACTCATAATCGTGCAAACGTAGAATCCTGTCCCTCTGGTCGTCGCAAAAGGAGATATGGATAAGACATATTTATAGACGATTCTACCAAAACAAAGGAACAAAAAAGAGACATCAAACGCCTAGGCAGGAGGAGTGTGGCAAGGATACAACAAATTTCATATGAAATCAATACTAGCGGAAATAAATCGCTAAAATTCGAAGTGGAATGCTTAAGTTGTGTTCGGCAATACAAGGTCCAGAAAAGAATGAGCTGACCCTTGCTTAATCCATCTCCCACTAAAGTTTATTAAAGACCCAATCCGGGGAGCATTGGCGTCTCAAGAGAACGCTTGTGCAGAAAGGAAACCACGGGGCTAAGCTCGTATCGTTTTGTCGAACAAAAAGCCATTACAAAGCTCCAAGCCGAGCAAGGACGAATTCGTCCCTGCATCGTAACTTCAAAGAATAAAGAACCTTAATAAATAAAATCACTAAGTATATATTAAAAACTGAGCCCAAAGAGGGACCCTCATATTCTTTAGCAGACGGATAGGAGATATTATGATTCGATCAATCGCCCTTCCTGAGAAGAAAGACGATCTTAAGGTGATAAGGGCGTTAGCTATATAGTAATATATTAAATGTAAACATCTGGCTAACAAATATCAGGAACTTAAGGTTCATGATTATGGATTGAATACTGGTAAGCATCTTCAGTTATAGTATTCGAATCTCCAATATCGATCTATAGTAAAAGTTATTGGATATACCGTACTAAAATTATCCTTTGAAAGATCTACATGTAATATATATACTAGGTCTTCCGTGGCAGTACAAGATAGAATAAGGTGACGTTATAAGATAAAATTTGAGAAGAGAAGAGTGCTCTTTGAAGATTTGTTAGAGTGCAGTTACTCTGAATCCTTACGATCGTTATTCTAACAGCTACTGTACTCGACAGCCAGAGATTATTAATGTCAATGTGGATCGGATGAAGTGATTATCATAATGGATGATTATTAAATAGGGTTAAACAGATCATTTTATGAACAGGTATTTACTGAAAAATCATATTAGCACGTGGATCTATGCTAATGATAAGATAGAGATGATGAGTATACACGACATAAAGGATGAGTCTAAGTTGTGAGCGTCGATAGCAAGAAGATATTACGACCTAAAAAGAGACGGTATGTCAAGAACATGCACCATAAATTTGGACCCAAGGAGGATAAAAACATGTTTCCTTCGAATAAAGATAAGGATTTAGAGGTGTCAACTCATTTACAAGAAATATGGTTTCAGAACCCTCTATCCAGCTCTATTAGTTGTTACTTAAGACCTAGTTGAACAGAATCACTGTTTCAGGATCCATTAGCTGTCACGCTAACATATTCACCATTTAATTACTCCAGAATTAGGTTACTCACTTAGTTAAACAGATTACTAACAATAACAATAATAGGATATGCGAATATATGTAAAGCGCAGTTTAAGGGCTATAGGGTGATTTTAGGCTATATCCTGTATCGGAGTACATTAGATAGGATATTTCCAGATTATTTTGACTATGTCTTAAATAAACCCACAATATTTATTTTTCATACAAGTAAACTAAGAAAATCGTGTAGATACATACATTTTCCAATTATTTCACATTTCAACCACTTTGTTACTCTCAATATCTCTCCTATCCCAAAGAGAGAGTGCTGATGACTGCATAATTGGTATGCAAACCAATACACTGAGCAAATCTTTACGTAGTAGACTCTAATAACAATTAATTACGATGTTAAAACTAGAAGTTCTTCAGAATTTTGTTCCATCACCGAATATATACACTCCAGAATAGTCCCACAGCACGAATCAAAATCAGAGACCGAGAGCCACCTTTCATTCCTCTACTAATATATTATGATGCTCATTCAAATTATATACGACAAATTTTTTTAATCAAGTTCAACTGATAGTTCTGGGCATGTGACTGACAGAAATGTAGAGAAATTGCACCTTTTACACACTGATCGTATTAGATAGCTGGAACTTACTCCTGAGCAATACACGGCACATAGATTATCGTGACATCATCGAGCTATGATGATATTTGAACCAGCGGATCCGGACGACTGCCAGATCGCGCCTCCAAATATTTAGTAAAAGGCGATTTAAATTATATAGTTGAAGGGTTTAAGTAATTGAGTCGTAGGGGTGATAGGTACTCGGATAGTAAAGTTAATGAGAAGAAGTGAAATACTAGAGAGAATGATTTAGATAGTCAATCAAAAAAATAATATTCGAACAATCCTTCTCCCTTACTGATTTATTCAGCACCAGTATTTAGTTATCCCAGAATTAGATAAAACCCTAATGTATGGGACCATATGCGTCTTTGCAGATTGTGACATACGCAGAACAATTAGAAAATTCCGTTGACAAAGGCTAGAGTTTTTACTTCCCTAAAAGAACCAAAGTGAACAGATGTACGCATATTTAGTTCTTACAAGTAGTAAAACAATAGATTTTTCAACAACGATGCGGTGAATCTAAATAAAGTTATAGAGGATTGGTAGAGAGAATGAGAGGACACAGTACGAATATAGTAAATAGTAGATACTGCGTATTTCTAGGCTAACCATAGTATCCCTGAAGGGAATTCTTAAGAAGATATGACCGCTGATTGGCGTATAGTAGAATTAAAAATAATTAGACAGCTATCACTTGGCACAGAAGAGCCATGATATCTTGCATTAAGATCAACATTCTCATATGTCAAGAAGGATTAAGTTTAAGGGTTCATATTACTTGTAATGAGATTACTATAAATAGTCAGTGGACACTTTTATGTAAAAAGCGATTATATCCAAACTATTCAGATAGTAGAGAAGGTCACTGATGTAGCAGATATCAATTGGAGTGATAACGGATTAGTAAATAATAAAACCAATCCAAATTATTTGTTCCACAGAAGATAAAAGTTGAAATTTTTGGGACATATGATTTCCAATGAGGGCATGATAGCCATGATGAATGAAAACTTACAAGGAAATAAGAGAAGTTTCCCCAAAAAAAATAAGATTATACCAATAATTACAGGTCGCAGTCACAGGAACAGTTCAGGTTAGTCAAAGCTAATTTATATCGCGACTGACTATAATATATCCCTAATATTGCTTCAATATAGGTGATATAGCACAACCCTTGTTCGAATTATTTGGAAAAAAGGTAAAAAAAATATAATGAATATGGATGATAACTGATAAAACCATTAAGTGACCAGCAGGACTAAAGGTAACATACAAACCAAACTTCTGACATACAGACCAACCTTATCAGTGATATACCGCGAGTCGGCATCAGCTGAAATGCAAAATCCAACTTTGATGTAATATTATACTGATGCCTTTAGAGATAGTGAGGTGGCTAGAGCTTGGCCTTAGCCTAAGTAATACAGGAAAATGGAAGAAAGCCAATTTGCCTTCATATTATACTACTGATTATCTTTCAAAAAAGCACAACGCAATTACGAGAGAAAGTACAGCAGAAGGGAAGAAGCCGCACATTGAACGTGGGCTATATAAGAGATCTCGTAAAACCACGTTTCATTTATATAAAATCCAAAAGTAATAATATTTTAACATTAACCGAAGATCATACACTAATATTTGTTCCTTACAGAACCGTATTGCCTTAGGTAAATTAACCCGTAGGAGTTGCCAGACTTTAGAAAGGGAGATTAATATGACAACTGGTTTAGATAAATTAAATGTATATTTGATACGATGCGAAGGAAAGAAAAGATAATTATTGCAGGAATCTATTGTCTCTAGAATACCCCAGTATATGAACTTAAAAATTGGAAGCTATGTAGAAACTATTATCTAGCCAGAGAAATCCCAGATGGTGAGAGATATTAAGGAAGTATAATTTATTGATGATTTCAGTTTCAATGGTGAAAGTGATTACCAGTGTTTTTTTCTCATCTAGATTAGTATGATAAATAATAAGAAAGAGACAAAAAAAGAGAAGTGGTGTGTGTGCTAGAAATATGATAAATGAAGATTGAAGAGCACAACAGATGAAAAGTACAAACATTATAACCAAGACATGTAAGAAGCAAGAGACTAGCATGAATATAAACAGTATTACATAAGAACTTAACTATAAGAGAACTAGTCCTAAGGACATAAGATCTCTCCCGAGTAAATGAGGTTGAGTGTAATTATGCATCGCAGGTCCTACAACAAAAGAGCCACGAACATAAGCAAATGAAAACAGAAATAAGAAAAGGAGAGGTTGGTATATCGATTTAAAAAGTTAAAAACGATCCGCCCTTAATCAGTATTTCGAGGCACTATGTTCCTGATCTAGACAAAAGCGAGTTCCTGTTTTTTCATATGTTTGGTCCCACAACAATACGCGGGGAAGCAAACGAGAAGATGGAGAGATTAGGAGGAGGAAGGATAGGAGGAGGACGATGGAGGGATGGGTACACCGCGACTTGAGGTGTAGACCGACATTTAGTATGTTGACGGAAAAATAGGATTTTTTGGACTAGATGACGAGACACAAAAAGATTATTGTGAGTGAGAAGAGCGACTAAGATCACCCAGAGCAGGGTGAACGTTCGCTGAATGTCAAAAGGATGCTGAACGCGTGTAAGGTATAAAAAATGATTATGGAGGCTGGGTTTAATTACGGATTATACAAGTCTGGACCGGAGCGTCTATGAATGCCATGAGATATTAGGGAAGAGTTTTGAAGCGATGGATACGTATGGCCCTTGTGCAGGAAACTATTTAACTCTGGTGGGAGGAGTTGGAATGGTATGTGAAAGTAAGTCGAGAATACGAGACAGCATTATCATATCACCTCGAAATGAACACATAGGATATTCCCCATGGCGAGGTTATGCAAAATACTAACATGAGTACTGAAATAAAATATTTTTAATCAAAATGAAATGTAAACAGCCTAGTGAAGAAATCAGAACCAACAAACGCGCATATGGAAAGCTTGGATTGAGACAAACCGAAGACACATTAACAGAAAAAAAAAAAAAATCAACACTTTCAGAAGAAAAAAAAGAGATCGCGCTAGCTTTAAACATATTAATCAGTGGTAAATGCCTACAATAGGTTCAATCAGATTTATTTCCTTTTTACGGCATGATGCATGAACTCGTTTAGGTTCAAATCCCGTAGAACTTCCAAAAAATATCATTAACCATTTTCACCTATTCAATTCAAAATCTTTGCAAATTCGATGGAGTCCACTAGTTAAGATATCAATTTAGAATATAGGACACTAAAAAATATCCACAAATTAGAATAAATTGACATGCACCCCAAATAAGAAGCAATTTCGTAAAGACTGTCTTCTCATTTGCGTTGTCCCTACTTGCCAATTTGCCAAAATCTCTCCCTAACTCTACTATCTTACTGTTTCACTCCACCAACAAATCAACATCTTACCCCAACTACGATATCTCCCTCTCTTGCACCCATTGACAGCGTCTCGTACCTCTCTTCGCGCTTTCTACAACTACCACAGCTCTCGCTCTAGCGAGGGAGAATGAGGACTTACTAGCCCCAATCAAGACCTTATAGACGCACTACCCAGATGGTATGGATATCAGTTTCCAATAATTGAAATTATAAAGACATTACAAGCTCCAACAACCAGCTGCTACTTAATTAAAATTAATAATCCGACCTAATCTTCCACTAATTTCCTTTCTATAGATATATTACTAAACGACAAATGGTCTAGGAATATTTATATATATATAATAGATAATAGAATATAGCAAAAAGGTTTACATGGCCACTCGAGGCAGGTGAGCGCTCTTTTTTAAACTTTTTACGTTCATTGACACTTTTCACATTCTGGAGAGGGGATATACTAGACGACACCAAGTAGAGAACACACATTACAGTACTCGGAGATATATGGTGTAAGAAGGGTGTGAGTCGAATAATGACAATAATGTGTGAGGGTACGAGGGGCACGCCCAGGCGGTAATCAGGGGGAGGGGGAAAAGTGGAACCAGGCAACGCGACAAAAATGATATGATATAAATAGCAGATAATGAAATTAGAGCGGTGTATCATTGTGACAGAGAAGTCCGTAGGGCGAGTATAGTATAGAATACTCCGCGTTATATATGGCCCCAAATGGTGTAGGGGCAATCCTAAAACCGTAGTAGTAAGTCATTAACAAAAAGACGACCTCCTAAGGTGACTAGAGGCATGGCGTCTTAAAAACTGTCCCAGCCGAAGAGGAGGAAGTATTATATCGGGAGCTCATGGACAACCCGGGTGCCCAAGGGTACCTTGTGACACGATGTTTCGAATCACAAAAGAGATATGATGAACCAAGGAGGGAAGAAGAGGAAGAGGGAACAGAGGCTGACACTAGTAAGTCAGGTCTAAAATAGATCTGGTTCACAAACACATGAATCATCGTTAGAATTTAACCAAGTTGAAGTGGAGTAAAAAAGGCATCGACATTCATGAGAAGAATCCTCAAGACGTACCCGTGTATTATAGATCTTACTCGGAGTGCTATAGATAAGTTCAAAAAGAGAGAAAAAACCGAGAGCAGATAAATACCCAGAGACGGTGGCTATGAAAAACTTGAAATAGTATGTCACAAATTACGTAAAAGAGTGAAGGTGAGCTGTCAGATAGCCGGTAAGGGGTAGTTATGGAAGCGGAGGGATGGGAACGACACGGCATCCGTGCAAAACGACCAAAGTGAAAAATACGAGGAGGTTTGCGAGACCCACTAATAAGCGAGTATTCGAATAACGAAAAGGTAGAGATGTATTGTACACGCCCAAAGCTGTAATGTTACAAAGGAACCACCATATTATATTAGAGCAACAATTATTAAACATAAAGCAGTATGAGATTATGACTAGACCCTTCGGAAGAAAGATGCTGATGAATTCGTGGATACATTCACAAGTGCTATGTTTAGGCTGAGACCAGCTTATCAACATACACATACACAAGAGAAGCAACATAAATAATAACCTCTTGAAACAGAACAATCATAATCTCCAACGAGTGATGATAATGACTTTTGTGCGCATTTCTCACTTATTCCTGATTTTCGCGTGGAAGTCCTCCGAGTGTAGAAATAGAGTAGTTTATGCAATCTTTTAAAACTCCAAAGAGCGAACCACTAACTAATAAAGCGAATTCCATAAAAGGTACCAAAATGGTAGTTTAGGGACGAAAGATGACCATGAGGTATAGGCACATCTCTCACAAATTCGAGCATACACGTTCCGGAGGCAGCTTCATGAGTGATAAGACAAAATCAGTCACATATGATTCACGATGATATATCATATCGTTATTACTCCCTGCTATGACCAACTTATTCATTACTTCATAACAGAAAATGAAATAATAAACCGAAAAAAACCTTACACTATAGTCCATCTTTTATAGAGTAATCACCAAGAAAATATGTAAGCAAAATATTATCTTGCAAGATTTAAGTATTCAAACACTCCTTCAAACTTATGAAACATAAATCTAGTCAACAACCCCTTTAGATATGATAAAAGAATAAACAGATAACAAGAAGAGAGAAATATAAAGATCACACCGGAATGAAAGACGAATGACACGTGACGCACACGACCGAGGGACGATCGGATACCCACGGGCACAGTAATCACGAGGGAGGTACGTATTCTATGCCCCACTGTGGAGAGGATGGCACCAGGTTGTCAAATTAGACAGATCGAGTGAGTAGCAGGATACTCCTTGATGAAGATACATAATCATAGTATTTGAAGAGCGATCTTGATAACCCTGCACCATCAACACTTGCGTCCTAAAACATGAAAGACATCTAGTTGACCGAACTCCCGATACTGCTCTGAGACATGACTTGATATTGCCCTAAAATTAATATTATTCCCCCATTGTTTTGAGAGCGTAAGAATCGGTACTCCTTTCATCCTACTACTAAGAAACTATTAACATTATAGAGATATCTGTAACTAATGGTTTCGGAAAAGAAAAAAGAACTCCCCTAGATAAGCCAGTGTCCAAAGTCAAGTAGCACAGCAACTACTAATCTAAGTAGTATCGAAAAGAAGGGAAACAGAAGAAGGGAAGAAGTCCACGTGAGAAACCAGACAACTGAAAGTAGAGCGAATGAGTTGCATTGATGCGCGCATTGACCTTCTGTAAGGAGAGGACAAAAAGAATTACAAAAAACTAATAAGAAAGCATGGGAATTTTATGAATACGAGAAAGAGCGCAGTTGCGGGCTAATCTGTACTCGACAAAGAGTTAGAATCCACAACTGCTTCAGATAAGTAAAGAAGCTAACGAAAATTCCAGACCTCTGAGGTACAACATCCTGCCGGAAGCATAGATTTAGGAGTAAGATCGATAATAATGGGTAGAGAGAAACGCAAATTTCAAAATAGGTAGAGAACTAACCACCCTGAATTTAGTCACAATCAAAAATCGACCTTTTATATTACAGAAACAGTATATATCACAAAAGGAAAAATTTATACCAATAGTATAGTTTAATAAATTCGAAATTAAAATATGAGCAATTAACTTGAGTAATTAGTCTAGTTTACATGTTATGAAATCCCACATAACTGTTTCATTATTCATTGAGCAATTTATATAGCTAAACATTATTACGCAATTTTCATTTCTAGTCAACGAAATTTATTTTATATAAAGATAAATTCCACTAATAACTGGTTAAGATCATTTCTAATTTTTCTAAATTTTTTTTATATGATATAATGAAGTATAATATTTTAGTACCTTTAAAAGCAAACAATAAGAATAAATAACGGACAAACAAAATATGATTTAATCTAAAAAAGCAAGTAATTTTAATAAACTGTGATTTGAAAATAATAACAGAAGATAAAGTATTAATTACATAGAGAAATATAATATAATAAGCAAAACAGTTAGAACGAATGAAAAAATTTGAAATTAACAGAGAAATATAAGATCCCAAAATAACTAATGTATAAACCAATGTCAAACTATGAGAGTACATAGTTAACTATGTGTACTAATTACTATAATGAACATCAACTTAACGTAATAGTGTGTGCATTAATTGGACCAGTATACAGTGAACATTCAAACTTCATGTGAACCTTAACCTAAATAGCTGTGTAAGCAATCACCTATAACATATCCGACAAGAAAACAATTCATACCCTTAAAAAGGATAGGAAGAAATTCTGAGTAATAATAACAACAAATTACCCTTGAATTGTGATACAATCTTGTTTATGTGTTATTAAGGATTTGTTGAGTTTTTTGTTGGTTGTGTCTCCGTTTATTAGTTGTTTATGTTCATTGGTTTTTGATTATGTTAGCCATACAATACCCTCTAATACTATATGCCGTCATTTACGACGGAGTTGTGAGGATAGGAAACATGTATAGAAAGATATTTTTATTATAGAGCTTTTGCTATTATCATATGTTTGGTAAATGTCTTATTTTGCTGAATTATGTTAGTTATTGTTTATCTTTCTTTTCGAGCAATTTAATCTCTTATCATATAGTATATTTGTCATAAAATATATGCAGAACCGATATATAAATATATATATATAATTATATATTATATAATAGATAAATAATAAAAATATAAAATACCCATAAAAAAATATATATATATAATATATATAAT
Organism: Trachelipus rathkii; assembly: GCA_015478945.1. Lineage (NCBI taxonomy): Eukaryota > Metazoa > Arthropoda > Malacostraca > Isopoda > Trachelipodidae > Trachelipus > Trachelipus rathkii. The sequence continues at coordinate 48,327 of JABUQX010069178.1, forward strand.
AATATATATATAAGAGTAAATAATAACTAGAAATAGATATTATGACGGATGAGAAAGAAAAGCACCATCTGACAACCAAAACAGCTGACTTATTATTTACCCATTATTGGATTTCGCTTACTTTTAAAAAATTATCAATAGGTAAATGATTACGAAAAATAATTTGAATGTTACAACATTGTAAAGAAGGCACGATAGAGAAAAGGATACATAATTTTATTAAAAATCTCTTTCTGAATTAATATATGGTAATTATAAGACTTAGATGGATATAGTTACCCGATGATTAGTTAAATAAGATCTATGGCCGTCTGGACCACTGCAACCATTTATTCGCCACTAAATCATAGATGGAATTGATTAAAACCATTAAACTAATGTTAAGTAGAGACTAGATACATATTAATTTATATAGATATGAGTAAGTTATAGTCATGGTAATATTTTAGAAGTAAGAAATCGATGTTATATATTTATTAATAAAGGGTTTTTCCTCTTTAGATATATTATTTTTTAGATTTATATCATTAGTAAAATATTTACTGATTCAAAATTTAAGAGACTACATTAATTGAAAATTAATTAATTTGAAACATCTTAATGCTACTTATAAATCACCAAATATACAAAATGAGAGTCTCTGAATATCTTTCATTATTTGTAAATATTTTAACAGGTTTCTATGGTTTGGAGGACCTTCATATTCTGTTAATTCTGGAAATAGTAGGTTTGACGGAGTATCATGTACAATATTGGACGCCTACCTTGAAGAAAAACCAGAATATAAGTAGTTGGATTGATAACTTCTTAGCTTTGGGATCCCCTTTTCTTCCCAGTATTTATGATCAGGAACCATTCCAGAACTTATGTGCTATATTTTTGATTACATGATATTCATTTCCATGATTATTGAACATACCCATTGTTTATCTCTCTATATCTCATCATTTAATATA
>JABUQX010069179.1:0-15000 GCA_015478945.1 Trachelipus rathkii
TTACTTTATAGAGTAAAAAGATTTTTCTGATTGTAAATTTTTCTTTTCTACTTTCCATTTAAACTTAATTATCATGATTACAATGAATTTCAAAAGAAAAACATCTTGTCTCCATCAAAAAAAGAAAACTGTGCAGCTTATTTTAGTAGTCATTATGACGATTTGATTCTAACGAATTTTAATTAGGTAAATTTTAAGAAAATGGCCACCAGATTTTTTATAATCTCATACATTGCCAATATTTAATTATTTAATTAAAGTTAAATAAATCTGATTACGATGTGTAATAATGTACTGTTGGTTTCATTGGATTATATAATTGATAGTGTTCGCGGTTTCTGTCAGTTTTACCGTTATGAGCAAAGAAATATATTCAATGCTAATGTTAAATTGACTGTAACTGCTGTACTTCATGTAGGACCAAATATTGACAAGACTCAATAGCAAAACAAGTTGCCAAAATGGTCTTTACCTTTGATATGCCAGTATTAGTCTTTTTATCTTAAAAGTATATAGTTCTGTGATTGGGGACTAACATTGTATGACCCGTTACACATTCGTATTAATTGTGTTTTTTTCTGATTATCATCTTTCCATAACCCAGTAATTTTAAGAAAATTTTTAACCAAAATTGATACATAACTATAAAATCTTGCACAATAATAAGAAAGGTTGCCCAATTGGTATTAATTTGTTATTTTATATTTTAAGAACACGCATTATTGAAGAAATTATGACAAGTGAAACCAATTTGGGAAGTATTGAATGCTTTCAATTGTAAAAAAATTGTACAGAATGGAAAATCACTGTAGTAAAAAAAAAAAATTTAAATGGCAGCATGATTGAAATATAACAAATTAACATCTAATTGGACTTTTTTCCATTACAAAATGAATGAAGAATTTCGCATACTCTCTCTCTCGTGCTCTCTCTCTCTCTCTAAAACATTCTCTCTTCTCATCTCTCTCTCCTTCATCTGCTTCTCTGCTCTCATCTCGTGAAATCTCATACTACTCTACTTCTCTACGTCCACAAGTCTCTTCTCCTCTCGTCTCTCCTTTCTACCTCTCTACCTCTCTCTCTCATCTCTCTTCTCTCTCTCCCTCTCATCTCTCTCTCTCTTCGTCTCTCTCTCTCTACTCTCTCCATCTCTCTCTCTCTCTCTCTCTACTCCAACTTATCTCTTTACTCTATCTTTCCACTCATCCATCGTTCAGTTTGGTCGTCTCTCCTCTCTTCTCGGTCTCACTCTCTCTCTCTCTCTCTCATCTAACTAACTCTCTCATCTGTCTCCTCTACGTCTCTCTCTCGCTCTCTTCTCTCCTCATTTTTCCTACTCTCCTCCTCGCTCATCTCTCTCTCTCTCTCCTTCTCTCTCTCTCGTTCTCATTCTACACATGGAGGCATTCTTATTTTGCTCTCTACTTTCTCTCAATCAATCCTCTGTCTCGTCTTTCTCTCGCTCTTCCTCACTCTTCTACAGCTCCTCTCTCCCTCTCTTCTCTCTATCTTAACCTACAAATTTCTTTCATTATGTCTATCGGAATACAGCTTGCCTTCTTCATCACCTTCTTCTGTCACTCTCTCTCTGCCTCTCTCTCTTCTCCTTCCCCTCCTCTCTCTCTCCTCTCTCTCTCGTCTCTTCCGGCCTCCACTCCTGGTCGTCTTCTAAATCTTCGTCTCTATCTCTTCTCCTCTCTCCTCTCTCTGCTCCTCTCTCTCTCCTCTCTCCTCTCTCGTCCTCTCTACTCTCTCTCTCTCTGCTCTCTCTCCTCTCTCTCTCTCTCTCTCTCTCCTCTCTCTCTCTCTATCTGCTCTCGTCTACCTCCTCCTCTCTCCTCATCATCATCTCTGCTCTCTCTATCCTCTCCTGCTCTCTAAATCTCTCTATCCGTAATTCCTTTCTCTCTCTCTCTCTCGGTCTCCGTCTGCTCTCTCGGTCTTCTCTCTCTCTCTCCTCTCTCTCCTCTCTCTTCTTCTCTCCTGCTCTAGGTATAATGTTGCTCTTCTCTTTATCTTCCTCTGCATCTTCTCCTTCTCTTTCTCTCTCTCTCCTTCTATCAGGAGATTCTTTATCTCTCCTTCTATCCTCTGGTGACCTTGACCTTTCGTGAGAGCTATGTCTTCTTCCTCTCCTATTACTCTTAACATCTTCATCTTTACTCCTTCTATCATCTTCATCTCCACTCTTCTCTCTCTCCTCTCTCTCTCTCTCTCTCTCTCTCTCTCTCTCTCTCTCTCTTCTCTCTCTCTCTCTCTCTCTCTCTCTCTCTCTCTCTCTCTCCTCTCTCTCTCTCTCTCTCTGCTCTCTCTCTCTCTCACTCTCTCTCTCTTCTCTCCCTCTCTCTCTCGCTCTTTCATCTCTCTCTCTCTCCGCGTGCCTATCTCATCTCTCTCTTCTCTCATCTCTCTCTCTCTTCTCATTCTGCTCTCTCTCTCCTCTCTCATCTCTCATCACTCTCTCTCTCTCTCTCTCTCTCTCTCTCTCTCCTCATCTCTCTCTCTCTCTCTCTCTCTCTCTCTCTCTCTCTCTCTCTCTCCTCTCTCTCTCTTCTCTCTCTCTCTCTCTCTCTCTCATATTTTGCATATATAAATGTTTTATCTATAATATGTTTGAATCCATTATGCTTTTATGAATTATAAAGCATTCAAATCGACATGTAGTCGAGATGAATGTATTTGGATTTAAAAGATATTTTTGGACTTTGTATTCATATTTATGAAGCTTGCTTGTATTGTAGATACTGTCTGCTCTGAAAACGTGTAGTTTCTTGCAGATGAAGAATCGTTTGGCGAAGGAATAATGGATGTTATGTGTTGTACTGGCACCCAGCACTTGTCACCTTGTTTTGACCACTGGAAACTCAGGCTCGGTCCATGAGGGGGCATAAAGCTTATATATGCATCCTCATACTCACTTGACACTTCACAAACATTTCCAACCCACCACATCTTCTCATAAATACATGCAGCATACTGCCCTGATTGCAAGTCCTGACATTTCACATTTATTTTTTCTTTGATGAAAACAGCTGTAAATGAAAACATTAGCTGTCATTGCACACTCTGCTAACCCTCAGCTTTCTCTCATCTGTGTGTTGAAAATAGTGCTTTTCACGAGTTCCAGAAACTGTATGTGCTTTGTCAAATCTCTTTTCCTCTTAAGGTACAGCAGTTTCAACTCCACTGTTGCTCACAAAAAAATGCCTTTATTCCTTGCACCAGATTCGCAAACTGAAAGAGATCCTGAGCTGTAAGTATATGACCATGTACAGGTTGCTGCAGACTTTTCCCTTTGTGCAAGTCTCTTCAGTCGAACCTAGTATATACCAATGCCAATCACAAAACTAGTGTTTTCGCCTCTTAACTGACCTGACCGTACTGAAATGACCGTACATTATTAACCAATGTAACTGGCAATAGTAAAAATTTCTACTTAAAATTTGACTAAAAAGCTATTCAATGTACTGAAGTAGTGGATATTTTTAATTTTAGGCGGCATACCCTTCGTAAACTGCAGAACTTTATCAATGAAGACATAAACAGCTACAGCATTATGTGAAAGGCAGTCGCTTATGATGCACAAGCTCTGACACTTAATGTCATCATCAACCTTGCTGTAAATTGCAAATGGATGAACTGTGGATTGCATGTTCTCCCAGTGAATCCCCTGTACAGCATCTTGAATTACAAAAGAATAATTTTTAGTGAAGTTCATAAGTATGACAAGCTCTCCTGGCTGCAGTCGTTCCTTTAGGTCTCTTAAATGTCCTGCTTGATGTTTAGCTATATAGTGATGAGGTAAAAAACGATCTCTTCAACTCGAATGTGACTGGTAATCAAATTGACTATCTGTGTGTAGCCACTGCTGAAATTCAGCCATATCTTCGGGATATATGCATTCGTTATTAAGAATCTCCCAGAGATATTTAGTAGCAACATCTGGACCAGGACATGCTTCACGCTGATGTAACATGCATTCCCTTGTATTGATATTGCAAACGGTTGTCGTGATGAGGGTCTTGTATGTATCGGTTTTCAATGATATTCCAGCTAACATGAGTTTTACATTCTGATGCATCATGCTTACACATACACTGTGTGCTTCTCTTTCTCCAACAGTAATACACCATTTCGGTCTCAACTCACAAAATTTTGATATGCCAATTTGTACATCTGAGTCTTTTGTCGGAAATTCTATATATAGCTCATTTAAATTACACAGCAGCAGGCGCTTCTGTTTTTTTATTTTTACCCCATTCAAATGCACTGATACTTTATCATTCATTCCTGAACACATTTTGCTGTACTCTTCATCCTGATAAAAACCTTGAACAAGTTCTAGAGTTGTTGAAGGCAAAGGATGACCTTTCTTCCTTATAGGCGTGGTAAAAACTCCTTCTCTCATGTGTAACTCCTTTGGGGTTTTAACCTTCCTTTCAGATACGTCGAATTCTGTTATTGCCCTTGTAATACTCCAACTCTGTGGTCTCAGTGTAAGTTTCAGCGTGACTGGAAGATGTCTTCAGCTTATTTTTTAGCTTCTCAATGAGTAAATCGCAATCTTTTCAATTTTGGCAGCGATCTTGTTTAGAACTGGCACTTGTATCAATGTCTTTTGGATCCGGTTCCAAAGCAGTTGCAACATTGTGTTAATGCTGTATGCAACTGAGAATCTTTGTTAGGCATATCCTAATGAGTTTCGTTTACTAATTCTCTGAATCTTTAATGGTGATACACCCACGGCGGCAGTAGTTTTATCCTCTGTTTCAACAGCAGGTACCCCACTGACTCAACCGGTCTCCTCCAGAAAAACTCCAGGGATATTATGTTCCACATTGTTCTATGTTGAGAATTATATAGACAGGAGAGAAAGAAGTGGGATGTATCCTCCAGAACCTGGTTGCAGTTTTGACAGATTCTTGTGGTGGTTTGGTTAAGGTTGAATCTGTGTTTGTAGTATTGTAATTTATGGTGATGGCCACATTTTAGCCTTGCTAAGGATGACTGACTGGTTCTTGGTAGTGAGTTGAATTCTGGTGCTATTTCTGGTGGGTGTTTGTTTAAAAAAAAAATGTTGTTTGGTGGTCTGCGTCTTAAGTGGTTTTCTGTTAGTGTTGTGTGGATTAGTTTGGTGTATGTTGTGTTGTTTGGTGGTGGTGGAATGTTGTTCAGGATTTGTTTGTAATATAGGGCTGGTGAAGAAGGAGGTTGTTTGAGTCTGTGTGGTATAGGCTTAGAGAGGCATGTGGCTATGGATGTTCTTACGCACTCGTCTCTCATCAAAGAATGTGGCCTATTCATGCTGTCGGACGTTTATTTAGTAGGTAAGGATTTTTAGGTATCATATGCATCCTTCTTGTAATGTTGTAGTGTTGTTGATGTGGATCCTGTTATGATTCTTAAGGCTTTGTTTTGTGTTGTTGGAGTTTTCTTTGTATTCCTTTAGTCCAGTAGTGGGTGCTCCAGTTGGAGAATCGATAGTTTTGAGTCTTTGGCGAATAAAATTGTTTTGTATATATAGTGAGTGGATGCTTGGTTTATTTGTTTGTGAAGTCTGTGCCTTCGATAGTGCTTAATATGTTTAGTTTCTTGTTAGCAGATGAGATTATGTTGTCTGTGTGTTTTGTGAAAGAGTGTAAATGTGTGTGTCAAGTGTTACTCTAAGTGATTGTGAGATTTGTTAAAGTGTATATGCAATGTCTGTTTAGGAAGGACTAGTGTAGGTGTGTGCACCATGTTGGCAGTCGTTGGATAATTAAATGTAATTGAGGATTTTTTTTTTGGTGAGGCGGACATTGTTTTCTGTTAAGCCGATTTTTTCAAGTGGGTTGGTCAGGTTTGTGGCCCGTGTATTAGGTTCTGGTGTTTGGCATTAATGCGTGTTGGATGTCATTTCATAATTGTATATGATTTATTGTAATCATTTTGTCTCTGAGTGGTAGTAGGTAGTTAACGGCGTAAGTATAAGGAATTTGAATAGTGTGGGACAATAGTATTGCCCCCTTGGTATAGGTACTACAGTGTTGTTTGCTTGTTCTGGGATTTCTGATATAGTTTGTTTGTATCTATTTACATGTCCATCCCCTGAACCTAGAAATTTTTGTCAAAATCCATTTCTTTAGGTTCAGTTGTAGTTATGTTAGATTCTTGTTCTGAGGTATTTTACTGGATCAAGTTGTGTAACTAGGTTATTCGCATGCTATGTTGATGTTCAATTACATGTCATGTTTATGAGTTGGTTCTGAGTTTTGGCCGTTGATTGTGGGTTGTATGTGTGTTTGTGAGTGTGTGTATGTAGTTTGAGTGGTTTTAGGTGAACATGAGGTTGAAATAGGTGAATGAAGATTGAGGTGTCGGAGGGATTTGGCCGAATATCACCCAAAAAAGTAGTAATGAAGAGCGTTTATAATAGAGAATGGGCGAGTTTCATAAAAAAGTCAGGCAGTCTTTTCTTTTTCCTGAGTTTTTAATTTGTGGTTATTAATGATTAGCTTTTTTTATAATAGGGGAATGAAAGTTTAAGGGCTGCAATTGAGCTGTTTAGTATATATTGGGGCTATTTGTGTTGAAGCTGTGTTCCCTAGGTGTTTGAGATGTTATTTGGGCCGGTTGCTGACAGTTGCAGTGATTTTTTAAGTGTCTGTGTTTTCTAGGTCAGTTGTGGTTATTTCTTTATGTTGGCGTCGTGGTTCAGTTTTATTTTCTTGAGGGGCTTTGAATGATTTTCCTGTTTTGAGGTGTGTTGGTTTTTTGACTCTGCTTTGCGAAGGGAGTTGCAAGAATGTTTGATGTTGTTTGACTGGTATTGTGGGTTTGTGTGTTTGTGTTTTTGATAGATTCGTGTGTGGTTGTTTTTTATATAAGTTTTTAGTTAATTATTGTTTCTACTTTTTTGTGGTGTTCTGTGTGTTTGATGTTTCTTGGTTAGAAAGGTTTTGGAAGTGTTTAGAATGTGTGTTTGTTAAGGTTTCATGATTTCGAGGTGTTTAGTGTGTAATCTATTGGCTTCGTTTTGGATTGATGTGCGAGAGGTGATTATTTTGTTCTGAGTCAGTTGCGAGCATTGCCATTCAAACTGTTTCTATTTCTGGCTGTTAGGGGTAGGGTTGTTATTCTGTTTATGTATCCTCTTGGGTTGGTTTTGTAGCTGTGTATTTTGAATTAGAGAAGTGAAATTTTGTATGGCTTTTGTTTGAGTCCTACTTTTTTTCATTGTTAATTTGTGGGCGCTCCTCTTTCACCCTTAGCAATCTTTTCCTTCAATATTCATCCTTACTATTCAACCTTTAATCTACTCACCTTCCTTGATGACACTTTAATACTCCACTCACTCTTTAACTCTTTACACAGGCTCCACAAACAAGAAAAATAACGCAAAACTGATCTTTTTATTAGGAAACAATAATATAATAATTAGATAGACCCAGTTATGAATAAAAATATATTAAAGAATTAATGAAAAAAAATCCCCCTGAATTGCAATGTAAGTAATAATCAATAATTATAGTCCCAGTAAACATTAAATAAACAGTATCCCCAAAATTTCAATAATAATGATAAATAAAAATTCAATAATATAGTAATAGTAAATAAAAATTCAATAATAATAATAAATAAAAATTCAATAATACAGTAATGGTAAATAAAAATTCAATAATAATAATAAATAAAAGTTAGTAATAGTAATAAGATAATTAATAAGATAATAAGAATAGTTGTAATAATAATGATAATAATAATACAAAAATAAATATAATCCCTCAATAATAATAATACTGATATAAAATAAATACTAAAAGAAATTTGAATTGTATGTGATAATTATAATAATATGATACTACTACCCCTAGACTAAAGGTACTCCAGGCCATGACTGAGAAGTTGCAGGATGTTACAGCAAACTTTAACCACTTATATATCCTAAACATCCCCACAAAGTGGCACAACGCATTTGGTAGTACAATTATTCTGGAACGTTTAATCTTATCAAGAACCCCTGGAAAATGGTTGACCCATATCATACCTTCAAGGGGACCATGGTGTAATTTACTTTTAGAGGACTAAGGACGGAGGGGCGATGCAGCTTCAGAAGCACTGGGATTCCTGGGGGTTTTGGGAAAGATCCTCTGGGGATTTGACCTGGTTTATCATCTACAGCCTCTGTGTTTATTTCTTGCTTCTTTCAGCGATTTCCTGCTGTCTGCACGCTGTTACTCTTGGGACGGTCAGTTCAGGAATTCAATCAAAACGGCAACTGGAAATTGACACTTGAGAATGCAACCAGAACCTGAACAAGACAAAAAATTATTAATTAACATATCCCCCCCTCCCTCTTTTTGAGAGTTTACATTCATTATATTGAGCTTAATCATTCCTTTAATTTTTCCAATTTGTTTTCTCTATTTTTAAACACTACTATTACTTTAAATACTAATCTTCCAATTTTTAAGGCAACAAAATTAATTTAATACTTTTAGCAAAAATAATTAGTGAATTTTTTTTAAGCCTCTCATATAAGTTAACTGAAAACTGAAAACAAACCCACCCAAATGATTATTCCTCTTAAAACACAATAAACTTTTCTTACCCTATATTGAGAGTCCTCTTCTTTGAATTTGATCCTTAACTACCTCTTTCTTAAAAATATTATTTGTTTGTTCAGTGATATGTTGAGTTTGGTTTTGTTTCTTCTCCCCAATATTGTTTATATTTCCCAAGGTTGTTTTCCTTCTGTTTTTTTTTCCTCACTTACCCAGAGTGTTTTCCTTTGTTTTGCCACCCATTTCTAATTTACTTATCCCATATTTCATCCCTATTCCCTACTAGTATTTATTTATCTAAGCCCTCCATAGAATACTATATAATATATTTCTACATTTTAAAGTGTGTAATATATATTATAAGGATAGACCGCCTAAAGTAACCGTCGTTTTACCATTATTACTATGTGGATCTTATTTACTTATATAATACTTTATTCTATGATATTTAACCCGTATATATACATTATACGTTTTATATATCTTATATACTCGCAATCTCGGCTTTATATATATAATATACCGTAAAACCGAGGATACTTTGTCAAACAGGGGGCAACTACACTTTCACCCTTATCGCTATTTGTAGTTCTATCTTCTTAAATATAAAAAAAAATAGAGAAAAACGCTTGATTACACATTTTGTTCAGCAATGAATAAGGAAAGGTTCTGTAATGGTTATAAAAAGGACAAATGATTATGTAGAAAGTTATGGAAAGATTGATTTTTGTGGTTGAAAATTTCCATTTTCCACCTTTATGTTAATCATGTAATATCACAAAACTTGAAAAATTTTAAACAAAACTTTATTTAAGCAAACGTTTAATTTAGAGGGTTTTAAGATTTTTTAATTTGGCACAATATGATGGATATTAATTATGGTTATGTAAAACTTTGACCTGAATATAGGGGTTCCTTTGACATGGGTTTTTGATGGTGGGTGGGGTAACATACACCCCTAAAAGATAACCTGGTACTTAGGGACTCCCACCAATCAACTCAACGACCATATCATTTTCAATTCAGCGGCCCCGGATACCTAGGAACGATACCAAACACAGACCGGAAAGCTAGAAAAAGGCTAGGTTGCCAGAAAACAATTTTAATTTAATAAGGAAAAAGGTGTGATAGAAGATGGCTAAAAGTAGCTAAAAGTTGCTTTGCAAGGCTATGGTTAAAAAATAAATAGTTGTTATCAGATAAATCTGGCATTGCCTCACTTCACCCTACCATACCTACCTTTTGGGGATTATGGTATGGTACAGTACCATATGTTCAAAAATGATTTTGTTTTTGTTTGTAACTGGAGAAATATTTATATTTTTACTTTTTTTTTTTTTTTTAAATAGAAAAACATACTGTAAGCACTTTAATTTACCAGAACTAACTATATATATAACTATAATTACCTATAATTTACCTACAAATCTTTGGTGGGTCAAATAAATTGGGTGTCAAAATTACCCAAAATGAAGGGGCAACTTTGACACCCCTCTTTTTGCCCCCTGCCGCTACCCCACACAATCTACAGACCTGAAACTTTGTGAGTATTATATACTTTATGACTAGTATTTGATACTTAACTTTAGATTTGTAGTAACAAAATTTTGGCACACACCAATAGTGGTGTCAATGTGTTAAAAGTTCCCTCGCTTTACGGTATTATATATATATAATATATAATATACTTATATATACTATATATATATATAATTATACTATATAATATATATATCGTTTAAACTACTCACTAGTATTAGTTTTTTTTCACAATTTGACACCAGTTTTTCTGCTTTTTCTTTTTTCCACAATTAACACAAGTTTTTTACCCTAGTTTTTGTTTCTCTTTTTACCTTAACAGCTTTCTGCATAGTTTTTTCACAATTTGACACAAGTGTTTCTGCATAGTTTTTTTCTTTGTTCACCAATAAACCAGAAAACTTTATTATCTGTTTTAGTAAAAAAAATTTTTAACAGTAAAAATATTTAAGGAACAGAGAAATCTTATATATATTATATATATATATATATATATATTATATACATATATTATTATATTATATAATAACATCTATATATATAATAATATATAATATATATTATATATATATATATATAATATATATATTAATATATATATAATTATATATAGATATATACGGTATATATAATATATATATATATATATATTATTATATATATATACGGTTATATAATTATACGGTAATATTATAGTAACCAGTATATATACTTTTAACTATATACCTTACTATATATATATATTATTGCTCTCCTCCTATATATTACTACTATATATATTATATAATATATCATTATATATGATAGTATTATATTTATAATATATATTATTATTATATACTATATATTATCATATATATATATATATCCATAATAAAGGAAAGGACCTCCCATTTCAATGGCCTATGTATCTTTTAACCAAACTTCACAAAAGAAAATATCTTTTCCTCCTATTATCATCATGCATGCCTTTTAGGGATCCAAATACAGAATGGAAAGTATTGGTAAGGTATGGCATAAATGACATTTTAGTAAGATGATGAAATATTTTTTTCCATTAAAATCATTTTTAAATTAAGTATTAAATCATTCCTTATTTTAAAACCGATTACTGAAATGTCTCATATGCAATTTAATAAGCAAAATGTCAATAAGTTTTTGATAATATCTTTTGATTTATACTTGGGTTCTTTTTTTTTGTATTTTAGGTTTAATCTTCATATTAGTTACAAACTAGTTTAATTATTAGTTATTTTTTATAGTTTACAATAACACAACGATTTCTGTATTTTATAAGTTGCTAGAGGGCCTGGCTCCATATTTCCTTTGAAATGCGGTTAGCTTGCTTTTGTTGAATTGTTAGCTCTCATTATTAAAAAACTGACGCACACACACATACACACACACGCGCACACAAACACACACACTAGAAATCGACTAGGAATTGAAAAAGCCACCAAACTTGTAAAAATTCATAGGCATTTAAAATATATATATATATACATAATACAGTCATAGAGGTATGTATATATATATATATATATTATAGTATATTATTATATATATATATATATAATATATTAGTATAATATATATATATATTAGATTTATTATATATAAATATATATATATATATATATATATTATAATATATATATATATATATAATATTAGTATAAATAATAAAATATACAAGAGTCGTTTAAGTTTAAATGCCTATGAATTTTTACAATTTTGGTGACATTTTCAATTCCTAGTCGATTTCTTAATTTAGTCCAAACAAGACCAAATGTAGAAAATAGTCTTTCAATTGAGGCAGAACTTGGTGGACAGGTCAGCAAATTACCAAAAAAAATCCAAATCCTGATGACAAATTGTTGGCTTCAATGTTCGATTCTCCATGACGGACCACCACTTTGCTGGTTTCTTTTTATATAAGTTTAGAACTTGTATCATTTCCACAAAGTACTTCAATTCAACACTTAAAAATGAGACGTTGTTAGTATAAAAAAAACTGATATTTTTTGGTAAAGAATTTCTTTTTGTGCAGTTGTCGTTTTAATTATATATTCATAATTTCTTTTGAGCTTTTGATGTGTCAGATATGGATAACCATGTTTTCATTGTCGAATGTTTAGCAGCCATCGAAAAGGTAGGTGAATCCCCTCTTTTACATCTGTAAGATCCATACTTTCAACGGTTGTATTTAACACTTGATTCACTAGATTTGTCAGAATATGACAAGCGTTTGCAACATTTTTGAGATACACTTTTATTCTTTCAATTTTATTGCTAATTTCATTACTGCAATATTTACATTTTACTTTGTTGGTGCCTTCGACATTCAGAACTTCAGTCCATTCATTTCCTAGTTTTCTTCCGGATCCAAGAGTCTTTGGCATTATTGTTATAATCAAACTTATAATAACTTAGCAAAATTTAAAACAAACAATTAAATTAATATGAAATTAGTTATTGCTGAAAAAAAGAAAAAATTATAAAAAACAATTTTCCCCGTGTCTTTTCCAGGTTTAAGGTGAAAAAAAAAGCAGGTCCCACTGGGCCTTTTTTTTAAAAAAAATGTTTTTTTTGCTAACCCTGGTTGAGGGGCCTAAGTATCTACGGGTCCTCGGGATTACACCTTTCACTGTTGAAGCCGCCTTCTTCTTCAACAAGAGGCTATATGGTTACGCTATGTATGATTGGTACTGTTCGAGCGGCTAAAATTGTGAACCTTCAAAAAAAGTTGATTATATACCTCTTTTAATTTATTCATTTATATACTTATTATTTATGTTCTCTTTTTCATTTACTACTATATCTGTAAACTGAACTCAGGTATTTAATTCTTTAGTTATTTATTAATATAATTTAATTCAGATTTTAATTCAATATACAGAGTGACAAACCAAGAATTTATGCGCAATAACATTTTACTATTTCTTACATTAATTATATATTAAATCTTCTTATCGCTTGAGACTACTGACAACTAATTCAAAAACTAATCACTATCAATTTTGTGTCTAGAGAGAGTGATATGAGAGAAGAGTAGTAAGATAAGTAAGAGAGAGAAGATATATAGCTAGATCCAGGTAATATATATGAGAGAAGGAGAGAGAGTATATACGAGAAGATATGAGAGATTAAGTAAGAGCTATATATAAGATAGAGATTAAGAGAGAGAGAGAGTAAGAGTAAAGATGAGTAGAGAGAGAGAGATAGATAGAGAGTAATAAGATGTATAGTAAAGAGCAGTGTAAGAAGAGGAGAGAGATGAATGAGATGTATGAGAGGAGAGAGAGAGAGTAGATGAAGGAGAGAGTAAGCGAGAGAGAGAGAGATAGTGAGAGTAAGAGAGAACGAGAGTAGAGATGAGATATAAGAGAACTTAGTGGTGAAAATAGCTGGAAATGAGTTAATAATATACATTCAATATTATTTTAGATACTTCATCAATCAGCGCTTGGAATAATAATAGCAATTAATTTTTAAAGATAATATATAAATTATAGAACAACATATAACAAAACTATACAATTATTTCATATTAATTAACATTATTATCAATTGAGAGTGAGTCATCCATTATTATATTATATAATAAATATATAATATCTATATTATATAACTACTAATATTATTATTAGTATATATATAATTATTTATTGTATTAGTTATAAATATTAATTATATATTCATTCTTTAAGATACTACTCAGTGTGTAGTGTGTAGTATGATTACTATTTTACAATTATGATTATTATTTATTATTATTTATTTATTATCTAATTATTATCATTATTATTATTTTTTATTCTAGTTTTAGCGTGAGACGAATCTATTACTCACTGGTAATTATTAATATATATTTGTTGATATCACTATATACTAACATATTTCATCTAGGTGGATCAATCATCATTAAAATTAAAATATATAAATCTCATCAGATTTTCTAAATAATAATCAAATCATTCACGTGCAACTTATCAATAATTATTATAAACTATGGCAATGTGACAGGGTCTAAGAACAGATAATTATTTATTAGTTATTACAATTTCAGAGAACCCAGTATATCACCTTCCATAGTATGTATTCAAGGGTATCGAATCAGATCTCAATGAATCGAGAAATTTTTGTGTTGGTTCATAGATTTTCGATACGTCTATGATTTTATTGGTATGGAGAGAATAATTCACTAAACTTCATATAAGAATGTGTGGATGAGTGTAGTGAGGATTATATTGACTTTCTTATTTTTATATAAAATTTTATCTATTATTATAAAATACGTTTTCTATATTATTAAGTTACTATAAAAGGAGAAGTATTATTCCTAAATATATTTCTTCGTTGCTCCATTTAGAATAATTATATTTGTCTACAGCATTAATATATATTTAAATGTATTATATTTTCTTACTAAAATAATAAAGTTATTTATATTTCTCACCGAATAGTAAATCAACTTTTAAGTAGTTGTTTTACAATTTAAATTCCTGGTACATAATACATTTTTTACTTCACTCTAAAAGTACATTTCTCTTCTTGATAATTTCATTTAGTCAGAAGTTTTTATATGTTCGATTTCTATACTATTCCTTCTTGTATTCCTTTTCTCTTTTTCATCTCTCCCCTATTTTGATCCGTATACGTTAAAAGTGTTATTCCCATCTGTTTATGCCTTTTCAAAAAACATCATATATTTACGTATAAAATATGATTATTTATAGCTCAAATTATTTGGTGTATATATATTTTTTTTAAAATTATTATGTACTTTTTGAGTATATAAATTGAATAAAGACAAAAATCGTTAAGAATAAAAAAATATTAATTATTATCAAAAAATTTATAATATGTATATTACGATGTACCGGATATTAATATTCATAAATACACTAAATTTCGA
>JABUQX010069179.1:25000-32284 GCA_015478945.1 Trachelipus rathkii
AAGTCTTCAAATTTTTTATTTACATGTAAAACTACTCTTACTGTCTCACATGCTTCTTTATTAAAGCTTTTTTATATAGGCTCACCATGATGTTGAAGAAAAATTTAATAATTTTACCACCATTCACGGGTTGGGGAGTACGGGGTACGGGGGCGGAGCACTCCAGGAAAGTGTTCGCGTGCAATGCCTTTGTATCGTGGTTTCCGATGAATTTTATTAACTTTTTTTTTCAAATTAAAAACAATTCTGGCAAAAATATTTTAAAAATGACATTTTAAAAGACTTTTCCGCCATTATATTTTTATTGGGGGGGAGAGGGGGGAATTTCATTACGATTTCCGTTAATTACGACATTTTTCTGACATTTTTTCAGTAAGTTTCATTGAAATAGACTAAACGTGCTAAGATTAATAAGGGGATTAATAGGGACACTATTTACTGCCAGCTGCTTCGCTTTTATAATTTATAAACTTATATGTTGAAGCAATATTTTAATATTTTTCCGAAACCCACGGGTCGGAGAGTTTGTGCCCTGCATTTATTTACCACTAAAAATTAATTATTTCCTAACGATCAAGTAAAAAAAATTATAAATAAATATAAAACATATTCCTAAAGCAATAATATATATATATATATATATTATATATATACTATATATATTATATATATATATATATATATATATATATATTATATTTAAATATATATATATATATTACATATTATATTATATATATATATATATATATATATATAAATATATATATATAATATATATACTATAGTATATATATATATATATATATAATATATATATACTTATATATATATATATATATATGATATATATAGTAAATCAATAATATATATAGTATAATATATATGTATATAATATATATAATAGTATATAGAAGATAATAATTTTCACTATATAGTATATATATATATATATATATAATATAGTATGCAGCAGATGTCATTTTTTTGCATCCGCGGATGCGGATGTTTGATTTTAATATCCGCTGTGGGACATTTGATTTACTATATATATATATAATATAATATATATAATCATATTATAATATATATATACTATAAATCATATATATATGTATATAATAATATCATATATAATATAAATAATATATATTAATATATAATATCATATATCACAATATATATATAGTATTATTTAATATAATACTTTCGAGTTTAGCCACAAGTCTATAATAAATGTGTGAGCCTGGGAGGACGGAGCCCAACTCAAATGCACCCCACCAACCGCTTCCCCAACCTAAGGTTTAATTGAAAGAAAATGTTTTTTAATGTTAAAACATTTTTTTGCCCTAGATTGATAGTATTGAAATTCAAATATAGGAAGGTTCTGGGCTTGAGAAACATTCATTTTTCTGCTGAGGTCCCAGCAATTGCTAATACTCTCGTAACTTGGAACATTAGAAGTTGTAGGACAGGCGCAAGTATTCCTTGCAAGTTTACTCAAGCGTGGGTAAACATTCTTGCCTTAAACTCTCCACCAACTGGATTGATCATCACTTGAATCTTAATAGTTTTTCTTGGTGATAAGTTTTCAATCATTCCTTTGTACTATATCTTTTTTGGTAATGCGTGTGTTCCTTCATCACTACTGGACTGTGTTATAATTCTTCCAGTGAATCTGTTAATGAGTTACTTGTAGAAGGTGTTGTTCTGCAGATTTCGTTATTTTTTCCTTTTAATGGGTGGGCGAATTAATAGACTCTTTCGAATTGAAATTTCTCAACTGCAACACAAAGTAATGATTTAACTTGTTCTAAATATTGTTACCAAGTAAGTTGCAATAGTATAAGGTCATTAATTTCCACAATCCAAAGCGTTTTTCTAGCTCTAGTTTAATAACATCTTTCAACCTTTTTTTAAGCCTCAGCATTTCGATTTGAATGTTCAAAAATGCGTCCTTACGTTAAGATTATTTATTACATTCGGCAAACAGAAGCTTATAAGAGCGCTGATTTTTTGGTTAGTTTTTTCAAATGTTTCAAATAGCTTAAGCAGATGATATGATGTCAATTTTCACATTATAATAAAATAATTAACTGTGTGAATACGAACTGGCGTACGAGCAAGAGGTTCTATTGAGAATACTTCTTTCCAATCATATGAGTGTACTAGTTGCCACGAGTAGAAGCTTTGATAACATTAAGCAGATGGCATATCCAGTATTGCTGGATTGCGATTTACCCATTTAACATTCAATGACAGACTCAGCAACAGTATTTTTTTATTAAAAATTCTTTATCAAATCTCGACAATAAACATCCGCGCAACATCCGCAGTGCAAAACCCGCGGATGCGGGGATGCGAATCTTTCAAGTAATGTGCGGTTGTCATCGGATGCGATGCGAATGTTTACCGCATCACTAATATAGTAATATTATATATATTACTAATATATATTAATATATATAATTATATATATATATATATATATTTAATATATATATATATTAAATATATAATATATATATATATATATATGCGCGTGGGAAATAATGTTTTTATAATTAATTACTTACTGAAACATTTGCTTCTTTAAAAGAAGCTTATAGGAAATAATCAGTCTCAAAATTATAAATATATATATATATATAATATATATAGATCTATATATATATATATATATAATATTATATATATATATAATATATATATATATATAATATATATATATATATTATATATATATATAAATATTATAACTATATATATATACTATATATATATTATAATTATATAGTATATAATATATATTATTTATTAAACTTATTTATAATTTTATAGAATATATATATATTAAATATAATTTATATATATATATATATTAGATATATATATTATATAATATAATATATTATAATAATATATTATATTATATATATATATATTAATATATTATTAATATATTTATAAAATATATAATAATAATATATATAATTATAAATATATATAATTAAATTATATTATATAATATAGTAATATTATTAATTAGATATATATATATATGAATAATATATATTTATATATAGTATATATATTATTATATAATTTAATAAAAAGATATATAAATATATTTATAATATTATATATATATTATTAATTAATATATATAATTATATATTATATTATATAATAATATATTATATATATATATTTATTATAATTATTAGATATTAATATTAATTATATATATATTATTTATAGTATATTAATATATTAATATTTAAATTATATATCAAATATAGATATTTAACCATATTAATTATATTTAAAAGTTATATACCTGACCAATAAAAACAAAAGTATTACCCATATATATAGTATATGAGTCTAGTATATACTTACTGATTATATATATATTATATATTATATATAATATATTATAACATATCTGACTATGTGAATATACTAATTTAATCGTTTATTAATTTATACGCACAACCAGTAGATCATATTTCTACCAAGTATGGTATCTTTATATTATATTATATATAATATTATTTGGTTTTAAAATATCAAAGTTCATGATGTTATAATATGTTATCAAATCAATATTTATTATATTTTTCCATGCAACCACAACTCGGAAGTAAGAGAGGCGTGAGTAATCACTATCACCTACTATACAATAAATTATACGTGTGCATTATACATTTATCATTTATACCACAACAAAAAAATAATATATTATGATGTTATTTACCTATATTATATAAGCACAATAATTCACGGATCTCCATAGAAACCTTCAACTTCATATATATATATATAGGACCTTATGAATAATTATAATGATCATGTGATATTTATTGATAGTATATTTTTGCTAAAAAAAAAAATATGAGTTTGTTACCTTAGGTTAAAAAAGCATAAAACAAAATTGGGTAACACAAGATACGAAAATTATTTTAAAAATCCAAAACTTAAATTTAATTATACCTGTATTATTTTGGGGCTCGTACATTTTGCATGGTGTTGATAAAGAAAAAAAAAAGAAATAATTATACAGTTAAAAAATAAAATAAAAACAATGAAAGAGCTATTTTTAATATGGCAAGCATAGGTCTAATGAGTTAAAAATAGATGTTAGGCCGGTTAAACAGAATTCGTCGACTAAAATTGATTTTTTTCCGCATATTTTGAGTTCTAGTGTGTATAATTAACCAAACTCATTATAACTACCGTAACTAGGGAGGTCATTCCTAAAAAAACATGAAATAAATGAAAAATAAAATAAAAAATGATAACGATAAGCCTAGATTGGTCGACGATGCAGGTAAACTGATTTACTCTTATATCCTATATGGATCGTCCATCCGAGGAGGTTTGAATATGGCCAATCGTATGTTTCACTGTACTTTTTGACGAACTTTTTTCTTAACGAATTGTATCCCAGATAGTATCACGAGCTCGGTCGCAAACTCCCGGTAATATGGCCAATATCATCACGAGTTGCCACAGTTAATAAAGTACGATTCCAACGTACAGAGAAAGAAAATTATCTCGTATTTTTTATATTATTTTAAAATTTTTTTTATCCTATCTTAAGGGACTCAGCTACTCTCACACACTTGTATTGTTACTTAACATGTCATATATGAAAAAAAAAAAAAAAAAAAAAAAAATAGTAACGTATCCATATAATCAATAATCCTTAAGAGTTTCGATGACTGGAATTTTATTTGTTTTATTTTTTTTCATATATTGTTAGTATATTATACTAGCAATTAAATATCAGTGGGATAAACAGCTCAAAAAAATTTAAATACCAAAAAAAAAAAGTATAATGTAAATTATATGACTAATACGAAGCTTTCAGACCCTGTATGATTTTAAACTCCGTCAGTTTGATTTTTTTTTGGTTTTTATTTAAACCAATAATTGGTAGTAGATTATAACGAACTCGAATGAAATTTCAGTGGTTAGGGAGAGCAGGAAACAGTTCATATACAAAAGTTTTAGAAATATAATTATATTTGGAGTGTTTAAACAACACTCAACAGCTTATATTCATATTTAGATTCTGTAATTTAAGAGAAAGAATTTTAGTAAGTAATCTACTCTCATATATCTAGTTACGATCATATGGTACATATATATCTTACCAAGATATCTAATTATTATGAAAAGCGATATCAGTCTGTTTTATATATGAAATGATTTGTTATTATAAAAATGTTAGTTAATAATATAAAAATAATAATAAATATATAGATTTCATTCATATAACTTTGACACAATTCCTAATGCAAAATATTAACATATTTTAACTCACAAAGGTGCTAGAGACTTGATTTTAGTGAGCACATATAGCGCCGTAAGACTCTCACTACCATAATAATAAGAATTCAAAAAGTGAACCAAATAAAACATGAGAGAATTTATTTATAAATATAATAAAATAAAAATAAAAAATAATAAAATATTTTTATAGTAATACTATAGGTCTACTCGTATATACGTAACTGATAGGCGTAACTAAATGAGTAGGTACATATGATATTATTCCTATTATAATACCCTATTATATAGAGGAGATATAGGGTATCAGTGAAGGAACTCCACTATCACGTCAGTAACACTCACAATAAATTGTTTACCTCACATATAATAGATAGGTGAGGTCCTGAGGTAACCACCTTCACTCCGGATAGGGAGTAAGTAAAATTTATTCCTAATCTCACTAGTTCGTCATCTCACCTACACAGTAAATACTAGAGTGAATGACCCCGACTTATTACCTATATATATTATTACCTAATCACTTTTATGCGGATTAACTCACTATTGGATAATACCTTATACGTAATAAAAAAAAAAATAAATAAATATTAAATTAATCTGACGGAGTTCGTAAATACTTCATTGTATATATAAAATATACCTAATATAATTATTTATATAATTCATTGGAGTGTATTCACTACCTTAATAATGACTGTTAAGGTATACATATTACATAGAATAAATAATATATTAAATAAAAAAAAAAAAAAATAAATAAAACAATATAACATAAAAATATTCATAAAAGCGACTAGAGTACTGATATAAAACATAATTAATATCATAGTCCCTTTTTCGTATCAGTTTGCAGCTAACAGGTAAATACAGTGAAAGACTAATTTTATTCGATCAAATACAATATAGAGAAAAATATTACGCAAATGTAGATCCACATCTTTAGTTGTAGATTATAGTATAAGTTTACTCCCACACTCGATCCATGAAAAGTGTATTAGGTTAGTAGGCTTTACTGCATCGCGATCCATATAGGTTAGGTATTGGTTTACTGCATCGTCAGGTATTTTAATATTGTAAAATACACAGAATCAATATATCGAAGAAAAATCAAATAAGGAGTAGTAGAATTAACGTTCACCTGTTCGGCCTTACGGTTTCAGCCTAAAATGCGCCTTCTTCTACCATAAGCAAAAAATGAACGTTTTAGCTTTTTACGTCTATTAACAATAAATTTTTGAACTATATTTCATATTTTCGTATCTATTCTACGTTCCCATCTTAGGACGTATCGTTTTTTCATTTGTGCTTACGCGTCGTTATAAGAAAACACTGTCTCTCACCCTTTTAGCAAACGAAGTTTGGCATAAACTACGCGATTTCATAATAAAACATACTTATATGCGATACTTATACAAACATTTGGAATCAGCTGTATAGTCTAACGGACCACGTATTTTGGACATAATACTATAAATAAAAAAAATTAAATATTAGGAGTTATTTAATATCTCTACAAATAATATTCAAAACTATTGTGATTTGTAGTTATCGACTAGAAGATTAGATTGAAGAGCTATATTTTATGGAATGGATAACATATTCAATCAAAACCAAACTAGACCCCACCCACGTCGCCATCTTATTTGTTTACATTTTTTTCGAAGAAACGTGCTTAAATTCGCAAAGCACGGAAATAGCAACATTACTTAGAATAAGGGGAAATTCCTTAGTTTGTGGCATTTTCACGATTTTATTTAGTTATCTAAGTAATTGACTAAACCTATTTACACGAAAAACCCTGCAAACCGAGTATGCTGACGTGATTCAGAAGCCACAATTGGCAAATACGTAAAGAACCGATAAATTAATTGCTTGAGTATTCAATATTACTCAGGTGCGGTATATATATACTATATATATATATATAATATATATACTATATCTATCATTTTATATCATCACTCACTCCATCTTCTCTCTGTT
>JABUQX010069180.1:10000-17500 GCA_015478945.1 Trachelipus rathkii
GTGTTTAAGTTCTCCTCAATGTAGAAATTATGCGAATATACTAACAGGTTTAATTTTCTTAATTTACTTATATAACTAAAAACATGTCGAAGACTTTCTATTCCTTAACATTATATATATATACAGTATATATATATTATCTATATTATATATTATTTATATATATATATATATATATATTATATAATATATATATATATATATATAATATATATAATATATATATATATATAATATATAAGATATATATATATATATTATATTATATAATTATTATCTATATATATATATATAGATATTTGTGTAAAGCAATTATTGGATGGGTAAGGTCATTATTCGAAGGCTATTAATGTGAATTCTCGATTGTTATGGTCTGCCATATACACCCATAATTTCTAATACTCTATGTGGGTACCAATGATTTTTTTGTTTTTCGTTTTTTTTTTTTTTGAAATACTTATAAGCACTACTGAAAGAGAAATTGGAGATTTAACAAGGAGAAACTTACAGTAATATATATATATATATATATATATATATTATATATATATTATATATATATATATATATATTATATATATATATATATATATATATAATATATATATTATATATATATATACTATTATATATATATATATATATATATATGGGACAAGATGGAACTCATGCAAGGAGAACCGAAACAGTTCGGCACGGTTAGCAACCCAGTCATTCAATTACATTTTTCCCACATCTACAGGACTAACAATGGAAAGCAAAGCTCCGAGAATGATCTTCTGGAGAATTCCGGAAGAAAGATGGAAGAGAGAGATGCTAGTCCCACTAACATAGTGAAAACCCTTCCAGGAGTCTAAAACTCAAGAACTAGCACCTAGTATTATCTAGATTGCTCTAGGAGAAGTTTAGAAGGCAGCTAGAAGATGGTAGCCCCACTGACTGCACTGGCTGAGTGGAGGCCTTTACTGTGAAACAGCTTAATTTTTTGTTACCATACTCCCAATAAGAAAAAGAAGCAGAGAAAACATTACCAGAGTCAGAGCGGATAAGAGAAGTGAAGAAGACAATTTATTTTAAGTGCTGAAAAGAAGAAGAGGTGGAGTAGAAAAGTGTTAGAAGTGTTGTATTACTAAAAAGGGAAAATGCTACATAATGATTTTTTTTGTGATACTTTTAAAAAGTAGTTATATAAAGATACTTTGTTTGTTCGTTATGTTTTGTATTACTGTTTAATAAAAAGAATGTAATTGCAGAGCAGTGTTGGCACTGAAAATATTCTGGAAAGAGAGAGAGAGAGAGAGAGAGAGAGAGAGAGAGAGAGAGAGAGGGAAGAGAGAGAAAGAGAGAGAGAGAGAGAGGAGAGAGAGGAGAGAGAGAGAGGAGAGAGAGAGAGAGAGAGAGAGAGAGAGAGAGAGAGAGAGAGAGAGAGAGAGAGAGGAACGTAATTTTAAAGATTAAAATGAAGCTTTAAGCACATTTTAAAATTTAATAACATAGCCAGCATGTAGAAAAAGAAACGCCTTTTATGTTTTTTTTTAGATAAATTAGAAAATGCATAAAATTGGAAATAAGAAAATAAGATGTGATGATTATAAGCTGATTTGAAAAAAATATAAAGAAAATGGTACATCATCGAGCCCCCTTCTTGAGTAGGTCGCTGCCCCAAGTGACTGCAAGAGACAAAAAAAAATATAGTAAAAGCAAAAATGATACATTATTATAAGTAAAAAAGAAAATGGAACATGTCATGATTAAGAAAACATGGAGAATTTTTTTTCCAAATTAATAATAAAGTTTGATGAATAATGTTTCCCTTGATATGTTTAGTATTTTCCCGAAAGTGCAACAGGTGATATTAAAAAATATCTTCAAGGAAATAAAAATTATAATATGTAGATCATAGCGATACCGTGTTGATTTCAGGAAAGATGCTTGAGTCTCTCTGCAGAGACATAGTTTTTCAAAAGTATATATTATCTTTCCCATCTTGATAATGTAAGATTATATAATTATATATTATCTGTATATATATTTTGAGATATAATAGATATATATATAGTAGTATATACAAGTATAGGTGGAATATATATATAATAGTTAGCTAAGATATAATATAATTTGAACTTATTAATCTTTTTTGAGATCCAGGTACGGTGGAAAGTGCAGAAAAATAGACTATTGAGCTGTACAATGATAGGAAAAGATGAGAGCTAGAGAAAAAGTTACCCGGTATAGCTAGAATGATGAGTGTTCTTCATTCCAACGTACTGGAAACGTGTTATATTGCTGGGATGAATGATGACGTCGCTTCATACTAGTCATTCCAACGTAATCTATGGAAAAGTAATATTTTATATTCTGGGCTACTTTCACACTCTGGTACACTTTTATATTCCAACGTCTACTTTCACCAGTATGGGATTCTTTTTGAATAAAAAATCTTATGTTCATGCACTCACAGAGAGACTCATAGCAATCTTTCTTGAAATAACTAAGGTTTACGCTATTGATTTACATAATTATAATATAATTTATTTTATTCCTTTAGAAGATATATTTTTAATAATCTTGTTCTAACTTTCCGGGAAAAATATAAACATTATACAGGGTACTTTTCATCATAACTTATTATTATTAATTTGGATAAAAAAAATTCTATATCTATATACATTTATTTTTCTTATCATTTAGTAACATGTTTATTTTTTCATTATTAACTTATAAATATAATGTTAATATCATTTTTTTTGCTTTTTAACTATATTTGTTTTTTTGTCTCTTGCAGTCCTTGGGGGCGACAATATACTTCAAATAAGGGGGCCTCGATAATTAGTTCACCATTATCTATTTTAATATTGTTTTTCAAATCAGACTTACTAAATATACTAATCACAATGTTATTTTTCTTATTTCCAATTAAGTTGAATATGCTCAACTTTGTTGGGCTTTAAGGTGTCTGGTAAAACAAATATACATAAAAGGCTCAGTTCAACTGTTTTTCTTCTCATTCATCGCATCTGGCTTGTGCTAATCGATCTTGAGGATAAAATTTGTATAATATAAAAATTGCATATCCAACAAAGAAAACTTCTATAAACAATATCATGATAAAGGGATAATGGTTGATACTGAATTAAATAAAATAAAATAAAACTCAGATTTACCTATAATACATTATACATAAATAATAATTAATATATAATAATTAGTTAATTAACTAATATACTAATTACAATAATAAATAATAATAATCAATAATAATAATAATCAATAATAATAATCTAATCTCATTCAACTTCAATATCATTAACACACCTATATATTAACTCTCTCTTCATCTCATCTTACTATCTATCGTCTACATCTCTACTCTCTATTCCTCTCTCTTCATCACTCTCTTCTATCATCCTCTCTCATCTCTCTATCTTATCTATTACTATATATTTACTAATCATACTTAATATATATCTATATATATATATATATAATTATATATATAGTATAATATATATATATATCTATATATATATAATACTTTATATATATATCTATAATAATATAAACTTATATATATTATACTATCTATCTCTTCTATATCTTTCTCTCTTACTCCTCTCATATTATATTACCAGATAATATATTTATTACAGTGCACTAAACACTGACGTTCTCTTTCCTATTCTATGATATTCAACCTATAGTCTAATACAACTCATATACGGGAACACAAATAGATATTATATTATTAACTACTTATTTTTATAAAAGTTATCACAAAAAAAATTATCTATATATGTTATGATACATATTTTCCTTTATTTAGTATACAACACTTCAAACACTTATATTATTCTTACTCCAATCACCTTCTTCTTATCTTTTATGCAGCACTTCATTAAAATATTGGTATCCTTATGTTACTTCTACGCTCTCTCTGTGCACACAGCAGAAGGCCGGCACACATTTGGGGGTTGATAATTATATTTTAATTTCCCATTTTTTCATGGAGTGATTGGGTGCGTTTATCGGTCATTATAAATACTTTTACTTCAATTCCTAAAGAAAATCCTGTTTGTATCGGCGGTAAAAATGGAGATTATTTCCATTTCACGTGACAAGTCAAATGAGAAGTAAAGGCGTCTAAATGCAAAATGATCTTGTCCTTTAGGCATGAGTTATATAAACTAATCTCTATAGATGGCTAATATTACTGATACATAAATATATACAGAAATCTACGTGACATGAGTTCAATATTGAAGTTTTTACGCAGATATACATTTGAGTGGAAAGTAGAAGAGTAAATATAATGCTCACTACTGATATAAAGTGGGTGGAGAATTCAGATCAGATGGGTACGTGATAACCTTGCATTTAGTACTCGATTTCACATAGCTATAATATTCCCGGACTGCTTAGCAAGCAAGAATTTTAACATCTTACAGAGCGTTCTATATGCTTCCATTTGTTAGTCATTAGGGTGGAAAGTGTGGTGAAAATGTCACTTAGAAATGAAAACTAGAGGTTTGCTAACGTAAAGCAGGAACTGAAAATATACGTTCAGGATATAACTCCTTGACATGAGTTCCATCTATTGACAATATCTTATAATACATATATAATTATTAGAATTTTTTTAATAATATTAAAAAATAATATAAATAATATAAAAAATAATATAAAAATATATATATTAAGTATATAAAAAATAATTAATAAAAAAAAATAATAATAATAGATATAACATGTAAATATAAAATATATATATATATATATATTTATGGGTAGTTATGACTTGGGAATCCTTCTCTCATCACCCCGGTCTACAGTATTCAAAAAGAAAAAAAAATATTGGTACCCACAAATTTCTTTTAGATTTCATGGGTGTATATGGCAGACAATAAACAACGAGAATTCACATTAAACTTCGAATAATGACTCTGGACCATCCATAATTCTTTTACCCCACAATATAATATATATATATATATATATATATATATATATATATTATATATAATATATATATATATATATATTATATATATATATATAATATATTATATATATATTATAATTATAATATATATTATATATATATATTTTTTATATATATTATAATTTATAATAACTGTATATATTATAATGTTAAGGAATAGAAATCTCGACTGTTTTTAGTTTATTGTTAATTAAGAAATTAAACTGTTAGTTAGTATCTCGATAATTTTCATTGAGGAGAACTTAAATCACGTCCTCTCTTCCGCTTTCAATTCCACGCTTAAGAATTGATGTGTAATCGTTTATTTTACGCATTTAAAAATGTTAAAAAAAATAAAGAAAAAAATAGAAAAAAAAACTTGTGTGAATGTGAAAAAGAATTATTATTAAAGTTTTTTATTTAAGTTTTTTTTTTAAAAAAATTAATTTTTTTTTTAAAAAGAATTTCATTTTTTTAAAATTTGAAAAAAAATTAAAAGAAAATATAACTTTACCCTTATGGGCATTGCCAATTTCTAGAAGGGAACTGCTCTAGGTATTACTACCTTAGTATCCGGTTAGGGATGAACCTATCCCTTTGCCTTGTTGTTTGAACCTATCCCCTTGAATTGTGCTTCGAACCCTTATCCTTGCCTTGTATCTTCGAACCTTGAAGGTGTTTATAGGCCATAAAGTAGGAAAATGACGACGGGCAATGTATTGTGTCGCATGTACTGCAGTAACCTCTGGGACAATCAGGAAGAATATGGTGAACATTAAGCTGGGTATGCGACGGCAAAATTGCAGATGGGAAGGAGGGTTTCGTGACATTACAGTGGCTGTGGAGTGTATATTTGGTGTGGTCAGCTCACGGAGAAAGTGCAAGTATCATCTGTGCAGCGCTTTTCGTCGTGAGGGAAGAACCACTCACCAATGTTTCTGCTTTATATTTCTCAGTTTCACCCTCGCTGATTACTCGTAAACACCAGCACTATTTGCCAATAAGACTGGAAGCTTAATCGATCTTAGTCAACAACTACTTGGAGCCAGGTAGATCAAGCAGCAGAAGTTGGCAGACAGATGAAATTCGTGCTGCCGTACTGTATGAGTCTAGTTTGAAGAGGGACTGGAACATAGGGGAAAGAATTTATGATGAGTTATTCCTGAACTCCCCTATCATTGTCACACCTTTCATAGGTGGGTTGCGCGATTTTCTATTCCACGGTTGGAAGAGCAGCGATGACATGTAAGAAGTTCCTGCAAATATATGCAATTGGTGTACATAAGTAATTAAGTTGAACAAGTTTTCATACAGAGTCGTAGCCACGACAATCCCATTTTGAAGAAGGTGGTCATTGCATGTTGTTATAAATATTAATAAGGATGGTTTTTGAGACAATTTTCTCTATGTTGGTTAGAGGGAGTTGTTGGAAGTGAATTCAATGGAGAGGAAAGGCGAGACGTGGGTCTCGACGAGAAGGAGCAACATATCCTGGTGGTAAGGAAAGTCGTACAAAGACATTGGGTTGTAGATCGGTTTTTTGGGGGGAGGGGAGGTATCAT
The DNA here is from genome assembly GCA_015478945.1 of Trachelipus rathkii. Classification (NCBI taxonomy): domain Eukaryota; kingdom Metazoa; phylum Arthropoda; class Malacostraca; order Isopoda; family Trachelipodidae; genus Trachelipus; species Trachelipus rathkii. The sequence goes on from JABUQX010069180.1 coordinate 16,541, forward strand.
CGGTATTTAGTGGAGGGGCTTTGCATGAATAGAACGTAAGTTAAGTTCAGCCAAGTTCATCTTATTGTGTGCATATTTTGTGGACTTGGTTGGTCGTTGGAAGAGCAACCAAAATGCTCATGTTTAGGAATTAAAGCAATATCAGTATCTGTCAAGCAAACAGATTCAGAAATGGGTGGAAAATATGGAATGTTTCCATGGAGGCAGTGTAAGAAGGTGACACCGGAAAAGTGTCACTTTTTTGTAAGGAAGTTGGAGTTGCGATATTAGGATCCAATATGGGATCCGTTGGGTTACGGAGGTCTAACGCTAGAGACTTTGTCAGTGAGTCATCAAATGGGTGATTTAAGAAGACTGGATAATTTGAGTTAAGATGCGGAACTTCTGGTAACCCTTCCATGCCGCCAACAGATTTAAAACTCTTGGAGAGCTTGCGGTGTTTTCGTTGAACGGTTTTCCATTCATCTCTCTCGGAAGTGCAAGAAGCATTAGAGAGAGTGGGTCGTCACATCAGGCTCCATTTGAGAACTATGATCCATTTCATCCGCTAAGGCATAGAATCCTTTAGGGAGTGCTGAGGTAGGAAATTCGGAAGAGCTGGAATAATCCTGCAAGCTATCAGAGAATTGGTTGGTGGGTTGTTCAATAGCTGTGATTGTTTGGGTACAATCTATTGAAGTCGCTGCTTTTGTCTCAGGAATAGACTTATGACGAGGTCTCTTCTGAGTTGCATTTTTTACATCTAGGGTCAGTGTGTTTTGCTTTAGAAATTCGGATGTTTTGTACTTTAGCGAATAGTCTTTAGCTTGGTGAATAACTTTAACTTTGTGTTTAGGAACATCCTTTTCAGGAAATTGAGTAACAGTGGGAGACAGATTAGGGGATATATATGTAGGCCTTTTAAGTGAGTTTAGCGAACTCATCGGGAGGGTATAAGACAGTGTCTTGGCAGGAAATGCT
>JABUQX010069181.1:0-7500 GCA_015478945.1 Trachelipus rathkii
TGGAATGAGAGCAAGTTTTCTTTATTCTTTATTGAAATGATCAAATAATAATGAAAATTGCACCAATAGATAGTTCATAATATATTTCACTTGACAATAGGAACAATAATAAATGGTTGTTAATTAGGATATTATAATTTTATGCATGATTGTATATAATCAAATGAGAAGAGAGGACAGGCCGCAGCCCATCTTCTCCGTGCGTGAGGTTGTAGCACAAAATCCTCGTTTCAACCTTGGCATTTTGCCTCATTCGAGTTCTTATGCCTAATCTTTGACTCTCCGCCACGCCTTTACCAAAGGGCTGAGAGGAGTCTCTTATAACAGTTTTTATACCAAAAGCTTGCTTGTTATAATGATTAATGAATGGACGTACAATATATTACGAGAACATGTTGGTGAACACGGAATCTTTAGGCACACATGCAGTGCTCACAAGCTTTGGTATTTAATTATCTTATGAATATTAATTACGCAATATATATATACGTATATATATATAAATATAGTAAAGTATATATATATATAATATATATAGTATATAATATTATATATAGTAATAATATATATATATATATATATATATATATATATATATGCATACATATATATATATAGTACTCAAATAATTAATATATATAGCTATATAACTTATATATACTAATATATATATAGTTATACTATATATAACTTAAATATATATTGGTCTTTTGTAGTATATATATATTTATATATATATATAGGTATATATATATATTATATAATATATATATCTACTATATATATATCTATATAATATATATATAACTATATAATATAATATCTATATATATATATATATATATATTATATATATATGTATATAAATATATATTTCATATATATATATACAATTTATAATATACTATATATATATATATATTATATATAATAATTATATATATATATATATATAATATATATAGTATAAAATATATATATATATAATATATATATATATATATATATATATAAACTTGAACACTTTTAATATTATAAAGTAGTGATTGGTTTGGTTTCATTTCTCAAATGTGTGTTTTCAATACTCATTAATTATTATTATTTTAATTAATTATTAGTGTGAGCGAGTGAATGGGCTGACTTAATTTATTATCACTTATGGTTGGGATTGAGCTATTATTTCCGATATAATTATATTAGATGAGAGGTGATTAGTTAATTCATGACCATATTTACTTAGAGTTATAATGTATTAGTTATTAAGCTCTAATTATTATTATTATTATTATTATTATTATTATTAATTATTATTATTAATATTTATTTAATTATTATTTATTATTATTAAATTATTATTATTTATTATGGTTTACTGGTATATAATTATTATTATTATGCATGAGATTATTATTATTATACGATCGTACTCGAGTGAGTCTCGAATAATTTGTGTGTGAAGCGACTCTGTCTCATCACCCTTTTTTTTTTGCTAGCAATTCTCGGTGTGCACGGGATATAGCCGAGTGAGCTGTGTCTCGGGACGACGCATTCGAGACATGAAGAGGTGAGTTTATTGTTGACCTCGTATCGAATGCCTCAATACTATATCACTAAAGGAGTTCGTATATAGATTAGAGCCTCACTCGTATACGTAGTATTCTATATATTATTATGATGAGATCACAGAGTCATAGATAAGTATATATATATAGGTATATATTATATAAATATATAAAGATATATATATAATACTATATAAGTATAGTTAGTAAGATTATAGTATATATAGTTAAATTTTTTTTTTCCGAATAATATGATCGTCCCAACAGTACACGAGAGTAATTAAATGGGGTATCGATCTGGCGTGTTCAAACATCCTCAACGAGAAAAATCATAATGAATTAGTTTATTGATTAAGTGAAAAGGTAAGCGGAATGAAATGACTGGTTCAGGAATTTTGACACACATAACCACTCTCTCGAGCTTTTTCTATTTCTTTTCTTCAAAGGATTTCGATAGGATGGATCCCATAATGAATTAAGATAAGGAGGAAGACAACTCGGAGAACAAACGGTTCGGGTCTTTATATACATTTTGGAAAGTGAGTTTTAGACTCTTAGATGAAAACAATGTTTTTCTTTTGTTATAAAGTGATAGAAAGTGATTAAAACAGATTTGGGGGAAAACAATTTATTAAGGGCGGTGACAATAATATTAAAAGATTAAATAATAGGAATTTGTAAGTTTTCATAATAGATAAATTTTTTGCTCGTCCCTTCGTCTGTTTATAATATCTCTTTTTTACTTGCTCATATGTATTGGTAACATATATATATATATATATTATATATAATACTATTTATATATATATATATATATTATATATATATATATATATATATATATAAATATATATACTATACAGTATATATTATACAGTATATATATATAATATAATAACATATATATTATATATATATATAAATATATATATTATTATATTATATATATATTATATATAATAATATTATATATATAATTATATATATTAATATATATATATATATATATATATATATATATAATGATTTCTAGTTTACAACAAATCTTTTTTGAATTTTTAAATCTGTTCTAGTTGCTTCCTAACTTTAATAATATATTATAATATGCGATACGGTATGACCAACTATTTGTTTGAGTATAAATAATAGTATAATAATAGATAATAACAATAAATATAATGAATAATAATCAATTAATAATATAATAAATAATAATTAATAATATAATAATAATAATATATAATAATTAATAATATAATAATAATAATAATAATAATAATATTAATAAATTGTCCAAAATTTTTTTAAAAAAATTCTTATCTCTCAATATATATATATATATATATATATATTATATAATATATATATATATATTATATATATATATAAATTAATATATATATATATAATTATATATATATATATTATATATATATATATATATATAATATATAATATATATTATAAAGTTTTAATAATAAATAATTGAATGGAATTCTTTATGACTCCGTCTTGATGCCAAAGTGAATTCATTAAGATAGTGCGCTTAGTTCTATATTTAGAGGAATGTGTTGTGTGTGTGTGGTGTGTTGGTGTGGTGTGTGTGTGTGTGTGTGTGTGTGTGTGTGCCGTCGGTCTTGTCGTCTATCAACGATTGCCGAGCGAAAATTAATGCCTTTTCTTGAATACTGATCAAGGCCTCATATAGCATTCATCATTCTCATCCTTCACAATTTGGACTAAAGAGAGACTTATCATTTATTGTTTATACTGTAAGTGTTTGTGCAGTTGTTTGTGTATGTATGTATGTATGTATGTGTGTGTACATATGTGTGTGTGTGTGTTTTTAGAGAGACTTATCCTTTATTGTCTTACTGTAAGTGTATGCGCAAGTGTGTGTGTATGTAGGTACGTGTGTATGGTTGTTTGTGGTGGTTTTGGGTAGGGGTTTGATACCATTGTGTAATATTTTTTATTGTGTAAGTGTAAATTTTGTTTAACTTTATTAAAAGAATTGAGAGCTATTGTCTTCTCTTTGTGATAAGTATTTGATTTGAAGTGAAATTTTATTTTATTATTATTATTATTATTATTATTATTATTATTATTATTATTATTATTATTATTATTATTATTATTTATTATTATTATTATTTTAATTTATTATTATTATTATTATTATTATTATAACTAAAGGAGTACCGCAAATCAATTTTTCAATATCCGCGGATGCGAAGCGGATATTTCAATGTCCGCGGATAATTTGAGGTATCAAAAGTTTAGCCACGGGTAACTAATGTTTTAAGATGCTAAATACATTTGAGTTAAAAATATTTTACGAATTAATCATGATTAATTATTGTCATAACTAAACACTATAGGATTTCAATCTTACACAATGGGTGTTATTGGGGGTAGGGGGGGGGGGGGAGTGGGTCTTCATTCTGATCCAGGAAGGGTGGATATCTGATAATTAAACATTCTTAACTATCTGGAGCTACTGATTTGAGTATCCTTGCATATAGGTTTAGGGGTGCCGATATATTAAAAAATTATAGATATGCTAAAAAATATAAAATTGCTTTCAATACTATTGGTTAGAAAGTATCGATTTATCGAGCTCATATATATATATTTTATCTATTATAATTATATCATATATATTAATTTATATTGATTATATATATTAATTAATATATATACATATATATAATATTATATTATATAATATAATATATATATATATTAATATACATATTAATATATTATATATTATATATTTATATATATTATATATGTTATTATATTATTATATATATATATATTAATATTTATATATATTTTATTATATTTTATTATTATATTAATAGTTATATACATATATTATCTATATTAACATAGTAGTATTTATATTAATATTATAATTATAAATATATCTATAGTATGTACCTAATAATCTCTACTATTTACTATATTTTATTATTATAGAGCTTTTAGGGATTTATTATACCTATATATAGTAATTATTTTATTATTTATATTATTAGTTATGTTATAGTTTGAGTTCTTATATATAATAGTCATATTAATTAGCTATTATACGATTAGTGATTACTGTTGATATGTTATATATTTTAGAATTATCTCATCAACCTTGTATGGTAGTTTAGTGAGTACCCCTCTCACTACACTATCATACTTACACCTACTTGTTCGTATAGATTGAATTACTAATTATGTATGCTACCTGACCTTACTATTATCCTGCTTCATTGTCCCATTTATTATATACGATCCTGGCTAACTATAGTTTACTAGAATCTATTATACCACTCATTTACGATATATTACTCTAACGATATTTAGGTATTCATACTCAATTATCTTTATGAGTAATAATTAACTATTATATCTAATATTATCCACTAGAGCATTGATAAATATTATATCCTAGCTTATCTGACATTACTTGACGGATAATATTGATTAAATTGTATATATTAGTACTAGGTACTTATACTCATATTTAAATTATTAAATTAAATAAATAATAATAAAATAATAATTATAAATAATATAATAATTATGATGCAGCAGAATGTCAAATTATAATTTTATGGAGAGAATTGAGGAATATTAAAGTTAATTTTGATTTTAACACATCCGCTGATATAGCGGAATGATGTGTAAAATATATAATCTATAGTAATAATATATTATAAATAAATTATATATTAAATAATTAATAATTAAAATATATATATAATATATATTATAAAACTACTAATATTTATTTCACTTACCAAAAGTCATATCAAATAATACTTATTTCATATATCACCTATAGTAGAAGTGAAAATATATATATAAATAGCTCTCAATTCTTGATGCTTTTATACTATAAAGTCTATTTAAATAATACACAATGTCGAATATCCTTACGACTTGAAGATTACAAGGAGAGTAACGGGGTAAATCAACTTATCTCAGAACTTGGAACATCTAACAACACCCCCTAACTGACCAGGATCATCATTTTGCAAAAAACTCAGTCAGTTTTCTTGCGAGATAGATAAAGCACATCTCTCTCCAATACTATTTGCACTAACCAACTCGCTTTTGGCATGAACCATGTTGCATTCTTCATCAACTACCTGGACCTTGTAGAAATTTGCTAGTGAACATCTGCTACGATACATCTACTTTGTGAGCATAAGATAAAGGTGTGTACTAGGTTCTAGTAGATTTAACCTTTGTTTTCCTATTATATGTTCCTCCTCGAATTAATAGCACTGTGTACGGATTAAAGTTTTTTCTAACACATATGCAAACACAAAAGCTAACAGATCTTACACTTGTTCTAATATTGTGTTACAACAAAAAACTTGACCTTATAACGGAATCTAAGTTAGAAGTAATTGCACACATCAGAGTATGAAGGTCATTAAATTTCCACAGCACAAAAGCCCTTTTTATTAGGCTCATTTAACTTTCATAACTTCCATAATTTTAAAACCGTACCAATCAATTATACTGCACACTGCGAGCATGGATTCAAACCAAAATGATTCTTACGAGTTCGAGAGAAATTAATGGTGATTACATATCGAGGAGGCAGACGCTGTAGAGGCCTGAAGTGTATTGTATGAGGAGTAGTATTCTATTCAAATGGTTTCAATAGCCCTAATGCAAGTGTGATTACTCTGAGTCTTTTCACATTAGTAAGATATGAAACTTGGAATACGAACTGAGGTTGTTCAAAGTCAACAAGAAGGTTTCGTTAGAGAGCAATACGCGATTCATTGTACACCATCATGAGAAGGTGAGATTACTACTTACCAGAGAGTTGAATGCTTTGATAATCAATCTAAGTTATATAGGCAATGAATCAGGATGCGTTATTGTTTGAATTCGGCTATCATCCTCATGGTTTCATAATAGTACTCCAACGGAGTTCATCTTAGAGTATTACTTGTTATTATCAACCAAACTCTCACTCATCTAATACACTAACACTGCACCGACACTAAAACACATAATACGCGCAAACAATCCGCAGGGCAAAGTGCCGAAATGCACGAGATCAGGCATGCGGATCTTTAATATTGTGCGGATGCTCTCCGTCTGGACTCCTAGAATAGAACTGCAGAGAGACAATCTTAATGCCACGTATATTCACCGTGTTGTTTGACTGTCATCTAATAGTAGTTAGTGATATATCCATTTACCCTTATAAGTATTTTATATTATAATATATTTTAGTAATATATATAATATTATATATATATATATAATATTAATATTATATATATATAAATAATATTACTATATATATTATATAATATAATATATATATATTAGTAAAATATAATATATTTATAATATATTAATATATATTATAATATATATATTATATATTAATATATATATTTATTTTATTAATATATTTCATGACTATGACCCTATATAGTTAGGTTTTATCAATCCTAATTATTTCTGAAAAGAATAGAGAATCTTTGTATATAACAAAAATTGGAGAGCCCTAAGTTTTAACTCATATTCCTGAATTCTCATACTGATTATGACTAAAAAAGATAAATTCCGCCATTTACATATGTGATAAGTCTAACTTTGTGCTTCATATCGTAAATATGATGATGGGAAACTATATATTTATAGGTGTTACTATACTTAAAATTCTGTTTACTCAATCTTTAAATTTGTAATGTGAGGTTATTCAAACACTCACTATCTAATTTAGTTATAATCTTAAATATTATACATAGATATAATTATGCAGGATTTTATCTAATTCAAAATTATTAGTATAAATTTAAAATTTGATTAGTTCTGTCTTCAACTTAACATGTTGTCAGTTTGTTCCCCTTAAACTTCCCGAGATATGTGAGGTATGAGAAAATCCTTCCACAGTGAAGTT
>JABUQX010069181.1:22500-24275 GCA_015478945.1 Trachelipus rathkii
AGGCCCTATATAATTAATGATGGAAATTTAAAAACCCATATTTTATATGATGTATTTATTTAACATAAAGGTAATAAAAGTTGCCCGTTGCTGAGATACTCTTTCTCTCTCTCTCTTCAAATTCTTCAGAAGTCTCTTGTGCTTAGCCGATGTTTTACCTCCCTTTCTCGGCGACTTTCGTTCTTGAGTTTTGCGAGTCGAAGATTTGGCTTCTCGGTGACTTAGCCGGCTGTTTACCTCCCCAGCTGAGATTAGAATTTCTTGAGACTTGTTTTCGGGCGATTGAGTTTCGGAGAGAAGTAGTAAGTCTGAATTAGTGAGTATTAGTGATTGAGTGAGTATCTCGACAAGGCGGGTTTATATATTATTTCATTTCGACTTATGCTAAAATTTTGCTTGCGCAAATTTTAGCATAAGTTCGAACATAAATTAAATTTTTTTTACAAATAATTATAATGGAGTACTACATATATATATATATATATATATATATATTTATATATATATATATATTATATATATATATATATATATATATATATATATATATATATATATATATATATATATATATATATATATATATATATATATATTATATATATATATTATATATATATATATATATATATATATATATAATATTATACTTGCGTGAGTGTGCACATGTATGCGCCTGTGTATTTTGTATTCGTGTTTGTATTTATATATAAAGATTTTCGCATGTATGAAAACGAACAGAAAATTTAAAATTTCCTTATACATAGCATGTGAAAAAAATAAAGTTTTTTTCATTAAATAAAATCCGTTTTTACTTACTTCCAAATGTGCACTTTATAAAAGATGAGGAGAGCTTGTGGTTGGTGGGGAAGAAAAGAATGAGGATGGTGGGTGGAATAGGCTGTTGATAGATGTAGGAACTAAAGATTATTTCACTTGCTTTAAAGAACTTTCCAATGGAAATGCATTATGGTAATTTATAATTACTTTTAACATTCGACTTGAAACTGTTGAATGTAATAACATTAAAAGTAATTTTTGAATTTCTTTTAAAAATTGAGGAAGAAAAACTCTTAGTGATGTTCATACTTGATCTTTAATTACCTCGAAGTATTAAATTTTATACATTATTTATATATATAGGCTAATATTATATATATATATATATATATATATATATATATATATATAATATATATATATAATATATTATATTATATAATATATATATATATATATATATATATATATATATATAAAATATTATATATTATATATTATATATATTTATATATATATATATATATATATATGTATTTATATATTATTATATTATTATTTTATTTATTATATTTATTTATTTATATTATATAATATATATATTTATATATATTATTATATTTAATATATATATATTATAAATATATAATATATATATATTATATATTAATATATATAATAATATATAATATATAATATATATATAGGATATATATATATATATATATAATATATTAATATATATATATATATTATAAAATATAAAATATAATATTTTTAAATATATATATATTATTATTATAAGTAATATAGTATATAATATATATATATCTATATAATATATATATATATATATATATATATATATATATATATATATATATATATATATATATATATATATATATATATATATATTTATATATGTATATATATATTATACATATATATATTATATATATATATATATATAATATATATATATAATATATATA
>JABUQX010069182.1:0-20000 GCA_015478945.1 Trachelipus rathkii
GAAATTCGCGACGTACTCGAATTTGTTTCACATCAAAAAGCGAAATTCGGTTTTCATCCAGGAATTTCCCGAAACTATCACTCTCGGCGTAATTATTCGCCAACCGCTTTAAGTCGTAGAAGTCGCCGTGTTTCATCTCTCGCAGCTCGCTTAGGACCCCTAATTCGTCATTCCTAATTACGTCCATCCATTTTTCGGGAGTACGAATGGGACCCTGTTTCAATTTCGATTCGATCAAACTGTCTATATCGGGTTCCGAGTAAACGCCGATACCGGGAATAATATGATTTCCTGTTAGGAACTTATGCGTAATGCTGTTAACCCCTTTAATCGCGGAGAGGGCGTCCATGTACAACGCAATGACGACGTCTATTTCAGCGAGGTCAAAATATTTAGAATAAAACGTAAAATCGATGCCGCATTTCGAGTTCCGGGATTTTTCCTCGATAAATTTCAAAACGCCGGAAAAACTTTCGGCCAGATCGTTGGTACCCTCCCCTTCGTGCCACGTGAAGAAATACGCGGTGTCGTCCCTCTCCGTGTAAATTGAAAAAATATAAAGTTTTATCTTTGGCGTGTCGACAAACGAATGAGCCGATGACGATTCACTCGGACACTCTATCGGTATATGCCATCGCAAACGGGCTACGATTTTTTCCGAGTCGAATTTGGCCTCCTCCTCGTCCATTTTTCTAATTTGCAAAGACGAATGCGTTTCGTTTACGTGCTTACGATATTTTTCTTCCAGAGCCGGATTTTTCGCTCCCTGGTTCGCGATAAACCCATCGCACGTGATACACCTACTGTAGGGACGCATTTTAAATTTGTCGGTCGAGGATTTCCATTCGTTCGCGTAATCGAGTACCGTTGCTTTTATTTTAGAGATCTCTTCCTTTTCTTTATCTTCGATGACATCCGCTATGGGTTTATCGTTGATCTTCAGAGTTCTCTTGAAAAAGCTCCCGCAAACTCTCTTATCGCGCGCCGCGTCGGTGTAATACGCGGCGGCGGCTACGTGGGCGGCTTGAGCTTTCTTCGACCATTTGCTGCGGATTTTCGTCACGTAGTGCGACAAATCGGGAAATTCTATTCGCGACGCGATGAATTCTCGTCGTCGCTCCTCATCATCGATTTGCCGAAAAGTTTCGAAATTTTCTCGAACGGAATCAGCCGGTACAGTTTCTCGGCAACGCAGATCGCAATTCAATTCGCAGAGTGGCCTCATCGTCGTGTCTAATTTTCGAATATGTTATTTCCCAATTAAACTGGCGAGAAGGGAAAAATAAGGGCAATTGATTAAGAGTCTCGCTGCTTGTCGAGAAGGGTTGCCGTATCACTGAAGGCTTACCTTATATGAGCTTTCTTTTTTAACGGCGTTCGGTTTATAAAATTTTACCTTAAAAATTATAATGTAATGTTTTTACATATTTTATTATTACTTTTTTTAATTTATTTATTTTTAATTGATTTATTTAAATATAAAAAAACCTTTATGAATGGTTTTTGTAAAGAAAAAAAATCGGAGGAAATTACGATTTTAAACTAACAAAGCTATGAAAAAATAAATTGCAAAAAAATACGAATATTAAACTAATTGAAACTATAAACCATATTTTATATTTTTTCCTCAAATAAATATCAGACAGTGTACGTTTCGTAATGAGACCAATATATAAGATCAGATCCATAATATATCATGGGAGGGGCATACAATCTGAACGGACCGTGGATCATACGATTCGTCACTAATTATAGGCCGAAGTATTTGAGGTATTCATCGACGCTATAAATTGATACTCTAATTAAAACGACTACTCAATGACGCCGACATAAATACCAAGCTGAGCCACGAAGCATATCGCGAGTTCATATCGCTAGAATATCTCGGTTGTACATCGCTAAGTTCTGTGCGCGCGTTACACTGAAATATATATTATATAAAAATCATAAGTCTTAAGTTCAACCAACTTTCTATTTAACTATTCTCTCAACTCTCTACTCCTTCTATCACTCGCGTTATCGAACTTTCATCTTATCTCGAGTGGATGAGAGTATTATTTGAGATTTATAAGACTTTCGAAGTTATATAACGGAAAACGCCATGACGTACACTCTAATCCACTACTCACTACCGCCATACTGTAAATTACATTATTAACGTCATTACGATATTCTACGAGGTAAAAAAAAATGAGATTATTTATATTTTATGTATGTTAATTACTATATATCTCATATCAACATTTTTTATCTATAGAAAACTGAATTTAATGAGAACTAACTATAAAAATATTAATGTATACTATATTTATATAGAATGAGTCAATGACAAAATGAGATAAGGAAACATTTTTTGGAATTTCAGTAAAATTTCACATAGGAAATGTATAAAAAAGTAGTTAGAAAAAAAATTTTGCTCATTATATATAATACGTACGTAACATCAAATAGTAGGGCCGAGCCGACGGGGAACATATAGGGGGTGGATGTTTTCCAATATAACCTATCCAGTAGGGTGAAGTGGCGGTGAGAATCACTATAATTACCGACGTATCATAACATCCTATTATAATAATATATAATTATATTTAAATATGATATTCATAAAAAAAATTAATAATAACCTAAAAGGGCGGGGGGGGTAATATAAAAATAGTAGGGTTCCCCCCCTACCCTCGTGATGATGAATAAAAAAAAAAAAAAAAATACCACGTACTTCCCGTGAGGGAGAGTTGTGAAATAATTCCACTTATATACCTATCCGTAAGATTCCCGGAAGTAATAGTTCCAGAGAGACTACTCGACTCCTGCTCATCAAGTAGGGCGTGATATAACCCTTTGGTGTATTTACCTTTATATGATTAAAAAAAAAAAATAATAGATTTAAACTAAGAAAGTCTTTATTTCTTGCTACGAGCCTCCACCAATAAAAGTAGTTCTCGCTATAAATATCAGGTTCTCTTTTCTAAATTCAAATAATATTTTTTTATCTATTAAATTAATTTAAACTCTCAACTATATTTATTTTCTTAATTTTTTATTTACTGTATTTAATTACATTTTTTCTTACTGAGTTCAAAATGTATAATATATCAGAAATATATTGAGCATACCTCGACCACATAAATTGTTCTATTAATTACCTATTATATTTGCGGACGTTGTTTATGGCTACTGTGCACGTTTGTTTTTGTGAGAGATAAGTGAGTCTTGATCAAATAAATTATATTGAAAAAAATTATTCATTATGTTTATCCTACGAGGTCCGATTTATTTATGAGAAATGAGCGAATTTTGAATTAGAACCCTTCGGTTTAATAAAATACCTAGTTCCGATGACAACGTATCCATATATAATTATAGAGAACGATTTTATACTACTTACAACGATGCTCGATAGATACGTAAATAAAATATATAGGATTCTAAAAGCGTAGAGTATTTATTTTGGTCTTTTATCAGAAAAACTTACGCTATATAGAGATAACGAACGTTTCCCGAGGTAATAATGGCGTCGTGCATATTTATTTATTTTTATTTTTTTTAATTTATAGTTACGCTCTAACGTAGAAAAGGAATTTAAGGGAGACTAAAACTATAAAAAAATTTATTTAAAATAAATATAGTATGTAATATATATAGTTCATTGATAAAGAATTGATATAATCAGTTATTCACGTTAATTGAGATATTTATTTATATATCTTACGTATCATTAAATTATTATTTACTATAAAGTCTCAAATATATATAATTCAATTTTAATTTTCTGTAAGCACAAACATGAGCGCGTCAATAGCCACCTAAGAAATGGCCGCTATAGTGGTGTATGTTTTCTCTGTTTTATATCTTATGTTATTTGTCTATTATATTAAAGTTATCTTAATGCTATAAAAAATTAATTTATTCTCGGAGTGCTTGAGATACAGCGCGTCGCGCATATTATAAGTAGGGAGAGTATAATTATAAAAATAATATAATTATATATATTATTGTCATACTTAGCTCACCTAAAATAATAAACTTCGCTTAAGGTGAAACTGAAATAAATTTATTATTAGTCACGACATCTTCACTGAGATGAGTAAAATGTTACTTTTTTTTGTTATAGCACCGCACTAGAAGTCAGTATGTGTGGGACCTTTAAAGAATTTTATCTTTCACTCACTGATATCGATATTTATTATAATAAAAAAGAATTGATATATTTACATGAGTATAGTATTCACATATCATATATTTTGAGTTATTCTTTCTTAATTATTTCTTAACTTTCCTATATATTTTCATAATGAGAAACGATCAGTTCGAGTTATAGGTCCGTCGAACGCGTACAACCACAAACATAACATGACTACTAAATACGCCTCCGCTCACTAAATTCTCTTATTTGTTTACGCACTCCTACAATTCTTTACTCTCTCTGTTCTGTATTTTATTTTTATGATATTGAGATTTATTACCTAGCCAAAAGTTCATCTAACACGGATTCATCACAAAAATATATGTCATTTAGATCTCGTTTTGTTATTTTCTATCTTCTTTTGAGTTATTTCTTAATTCGTCATCATATGATATGCGATCGTTCGTCTCCTTATATAATTTAGTTGACGTTTTCTGTATATTTTTGTTTATTTATATGTTAATTTTGTCTGTTTTTAGTTATATCATTTTTTTATATGTCTCTTATCAGTGTAGATCGCTTGGAATGAAGATGTTAATTATTCGTTGTCCCAAAGGTGAGACTCTCGATTCATCATGATCTGGCCTTTATCCCGAGTTATCATGTTCACTCAGAGTAAGTTTGTGCAGACATATTATCAATTGAAATCGCTCTTCTACGAGGTCAGAAGCTCTACTCTAGAGAGAATACCTTATTGAATAGAATTTTTATTATTTTCCAAAAATTTATAATATATTGAAAACGTAGACCTTCGACTTATAAACCGTACAGAATTAACAGGTAAGATTAATCGACATTTATTAAATAATTAATTAACGTACTTAAACGAATAGTTCGTCCTGAAAATTATAGGGAAATTGGCATGGGGTAAAAAGAAATTCCAGTTTTTATGGTATAATATATATAAGGTATATAAACGTTATTATATTATAGTGACGCCGTAGAGGAATAACTCTTAGGCTATCGTAATTTATTCACCCTCCGAGGATCGTCTATCGGCAAATTAACGCTATAAACGTCTACTTTTATTATTTTGAGAAAATAATAAAACGAAACGTATTCACGGATAAAGGATGATGATAATTAGTGAGCATAAATAAATAAAGATAACTATAAGCACACAAAACATATTATATATGATTATGTGTATAATCACCTATGAATTCTAGTTATCTATATAAGGTTTTCTTAGTTCAAGATATAATTGTGGCATGCGAATTAGTGAATTACTAATGAGCAAGCTCACGCGAGAGAATAAGACGGATTAAAGGAACAGGTGCTTCAGAGTTACCCGTGCGGTTTATTATCCTGTATAATCCGGTCGGATATTTTCTGGTCTTATAGGCTGTTTATTATACTCAATATCCTAAAAAACTCTTTCGGGTAATAAACTAAATTTAAGGGAACTAAATTGAGTAAGAAGTAAAAGCATAACAAGTGAATCTACACATTATTTTCTGAAAAAATTCGTTTGTACCCAACATCAATATATCGATAATGTTATGCCCACCTCATATAAAACCGGCGCGTCATTAAATGAGATAACTCGAATATATAAATAATTTTTACTGTATATTTTAGAGAGACCGACATATTTACTACACTCACGTAGAAGTATTATTAAAAAATGTATACGTTTATTTTATTGTGCACACTTAAGAGCTTTCGATAAGCTTATGAGGGACACTCATAATGCGAATTGTATTTTCATAGGACCGTCGATATTTTATGTGATATAGAAAGATTTGATATTTAAGGTATTTTCCAAATATTTGAGTCACTGTGGCTTATATTTTTCTATCTTCCTATATTCCGTGACATATTATTATCCAATAATATTATTATTCACTCATTACCTTTTATAATATACTACATGTCAAAATTTTCGTTATTTTATTTTTTTTATAATTAATACTGAAATTAGTTAGAACGTTTCGTTATGAACTATATATAGAGAAACGTTATCCTACGAGAGGATAATATAAATAATATATCTTATATATATATTATATAATTATATATTATATATACTATTATATATATATATATATATATCAATATATATATATATATATATATATATATATATACAGGGTGTCTCACAAGTTATGCTACAGCGGTGTATCACCCTACGGGAATGTTTAAAGTATGCAAAATGTGAAGGATAAATTCGATATTTAATTCATTAATGGAGGATGTATATGTTTTTACGATTGTGTCTGCGCACCACATAATACAAAACCGAGCACAAAAAGTGAATGTCGAATGGGATGATATACTTTTTATGGCTTCTGTGAAATGGCACATCAAAAAAATAAGGTGGGCTCTTCCTCTCGACATTTTTGAATACGGTTCTTCGTTTCCACCGCGATGTACGACATAACTCTTCATGTTAACCAAACAATAAGTTTACAACAATCAGTTTAAAACTGAATCGTGAAAGGTGAAGAAAAACAATGGTATTCAAGATAGCTCAATAATATCGAAACATGTAATGTAATAACGTTGTTAATGGTATCATAACAAATTTACACCTATGAAACTTATCCACACAACATGCAAGAAGAATGTCAGGTCGTTTCAACTTGTACATACAGTATTTACAAATTTTGTTCGAAGGCTTCCATCCACGCGAATACATGCCTCAGCCTCACGCGCGGCTCGATGCCGGTTTTCCTACGGCCGTCTATATATAATGGCGTTTCTCGATAACATAAAACGACCCTCGAAACGAATCGAACGGCAATATTTTCAGGGACCGAACATCGTTAGCCCGTATTATATTAATTATAGTGACCGTTTATTCGTACGTTTATAAAGCCCGAAGGTCTTAAGTAAAATTTGAAAAAATTTTTAAAGTTTCTCCCGAGGTCCGCTTCATTTGCGAGGCGATTTATTGATCAGACCTTTCGAAGATTATAGACGTTCTGTTGAAACGCACTTTGGAACGATTATTTACGGCTTAACGATGCTCTAGCAGCGTGAAATAATGGATTCCTAAGACGCGTAGAGTCATTTATTTTGGTCTTTTACGAAACGTCACTATAGAAGACGACGTTTCCGAGTTATATGGGCGTCGTGCATTATTTTTTATTTTTTTTTTTAATTTAGTTACCTTAAAAATTTTTTTATCGTAGATAATGGAAATTTAAGGGAGCTAACTATAAAAAAAAGTATATTAAAATAAATATAGTATCTAAGTCTGTAAAGAATTGATAATAATCAGTTATTCGCATATTGGATAATTTTTTATTCGTCGTTCTTAATTTTTCTTTAAGTCTTAATTAATTATAATCATCTATAGTAGTGGTTCTCAAACTGTGTGACGCGTCACATTCGGGTGACGCAGCTCCCCTCACGGGTGACGCGAAAGTTTTGAACATTTTCATAATTGTATTTCAGTTTTTATTTAAAAAATTTTAATCGATTTTGAATTTTCCAACTTTGTTAAGAAAATTTTAGGTATGTTATCCTTATATATTTATATATTCAGAGGCAAATCCTTGGAATGCTTTTGGCATGCTGTGATCATGCAAAATTATTGCAAATTTATAATTAATGATAGACCCTATTTTATAAATTGGAAGACTTTCTTTTTAGAAGCTAACACGGGGTGACTTTGGCAAACTTGAATTAGTCAAAGGGAAAGGGAATCGAAAAAGTTTGAGAAAACCACTGATTTCTATATCAAAAAATCGCTTAAAGCCTATAGGAAATGGGCGTCGTGAGTTGTTTTTTAATTAGTTGTTGTTTAGTTACCTCTAAAAATTATTTTTCGTAGAAAACTGAATTTAAGGGAGACTAAATTATAAAAAAATAATAATATATAGTACACTTGCCCACAAAAAAAAACTCGCTTAAGGAATGAAAAATTTATTTTGCAATATCTCCCGAGAAGTAAAAAGTTCCGCTATTTTGTTGCCTTGGTCGAAGCGTAGTGGAACTTTTAAGATTTCTTTCTTAATTACGAAACGTCACTAATCGTATTTGATGAAAAAACACGAAATGTTCACGGATAAAGTTATGAAAATTAGGAAAAATAAAGAACATAGAAAAAAACAATTAATGTATGTGAATACCCGAATATCAATTCTTAATATAAATATCGACGTAAAGAAATCTTAAAGGTACCCACTTTCGCTTCGATCGGGGCACAAAATAACGAATTTTTTTACTTCTCGGGAGATGTTGAAAAATAATTTCCTTCCTTAAGCGAGTTTTTTTTTAGGGGCAAGTTTACTATATATAATATTATTTTTTTATAATCTAGTTCCCTTAAATTCAGTTTTCTACGGAAAATAATTTTTAGAGTCACTAAACAAAAAATACTTAAAAAAAACAAAACAGCACGAACACACATTTCCTAAACGATTGTTTGCTATAGATGATTATAAATATTTAAGACTAAGAAAAATTAAGAACGAAGAATAAAAAAATATCCAATATGTGAATAACTGATTATTTTCAATTCTTTACAGACTTAGATACTATATTTATTTAAATTAATATTTTTCTCGGGAGATTGTGCAAAATAATTTTTTTTTCTTAAGCGAGTTTTTTTTCCCGAGAGAAACCAAAAAAAAAAAATTTACGGAATCTAAGACTGTAAAGAATTGATAATAATCCGTTATTCACATATTGGATATTTATTTTTTTCTTCGCTCCTAATTTTTCTTAGTCTTAATTAATTATCATCATCTATAGCAAAATTTTTCGTTCCCTAAGCGAGTTTTTTTTCGAGCCCGAGAAGTAAAAAGGTACGTTGTTTTGTGCCCCGATCGAAGAGTAAGTGGGGACCTTTAAGATTTCGTTAGGTCAATTTTTATATAAAGAATTGATATTCAGGTATTCCCATTATCATATATTTGCTTTTTTTTCTTTGTTCTTAATTTTTTTTAATTTTCATCATACGAAACGACAGTCTCACCTTTTTTATCTTTTATTTTTGTTTTATGGAAAATATTTTACTTCAGTTACCTCTAAAAAATATTTATCATAGAAAATTGGTTTTAAAGAAGACTAATTTCTAAAAAAAAATATAATAGTTTAAAAGGATTTGGTAATATAAAAATATCGCTTAAAGCCTATACCTTTATCCGTGAACTTTTCGTTTTTTCCTCAAAATACGATAGTGACGTTTCGTAATGCCCGAGACGACCATCTGAGGGGATAAATCGAGGCCGGGTTCCATCGTTGCGTCACTATATTATAATGACGTTTCTTCAGGACCCTAAAAATGACCTCAAACGATCAAACGGTAAAAATTTCAAGCACGAACTATCGTTAAGCGTAATACTCGTGTACATAGTGACATTTCTTCGGGACCGTTTATAGCCTGAAGATCTAAGTCAAAATTTTAAAAAAAAATTCAAAATTTTTTTTGAGGTCGACTTTTTGGAGAGCGATTTTGATTTAGACCTTCGAGTTATAAAAGGTCTTAATGAAACGCTACTATAGGAACGATTATTACGCTCAACGATGTTCCACGCGTAAAAAATAGAACCTTTAAGATTTCTTTACGTCATCTCATCTTCGATTTTCTGAAAAACTTCCAAATTTTTTTCAACGAAATTAACTAATTAGTGGCGTTTTACATTCTCCGAATCGGTATTTATGTGACGCGTTTCTCTTTCGCTTTCACCTTCTGGCTGAGTCTTCAAAAATATAAATCGATTTACTAATCCATTAGATACGATAAATTAAAAAATCTTTCCAAAAATATCTATATCGAGGAAGTTAAAAGTATAAAAAAATTTATTTTTTATTCATTCATTAAATATAAACCGCGCATTGCACGCTACAGGGCTCTGATGTCTTCAAACTAGTCATCTAGACGGTATTTAAATCTGAAGAGTTTATAAATTTCCAGACCGATGTTAGAGGTTTATAATAGCCGACCTCGGCAGTCTAAAACGTTTATATATCCAGACTACGAATTTTTGTTTGAAGAAGAAAGATTATTTACCTTCATAAATTGGCCCGTATATTTTATTTCTCCAGAAGAACTGGCGAAAGAGGGTTTTTTTTACTTGCGCGATGAAGATCTTTGCGAGTGCGTATTTTGCAAGAAAATTATCGGTCATTGGGTACTGGGAGATACTCCGAAAGAAGAACATTTATACAGAAGTCCTCATTGTCCATTTGCCAGAGGAGGGAGAACCCAAAATATTCCAATAGAGAGAGGAAATCGGTTTTCGACAAATTTTTGGGCGGATGCCGGTAGTAGCTCCTCAAGCAGCGACATCGATGTTCGGAATTTTTGGAGAAGTGACACAAAAGGCTATCGTCCTTCTTTGGGACTTCGATTCAAGGAATTTTCAATCCACGAAACTCGTTTACAGTCATTCGAGGGTTGGCCTAATAGGGTTAAGCAGACTCCAGAAAAATTAGCGGAGGCTGGATTTTACTATTATAAACTTAGCGATCACGTGAAGTGTTTCTTTTGTGGCCTCGGACTCAGAAACTGGGAAGCGAACGATGATCCGTTGGAAGAACACGCTAAATGGTCCGTTGACTGCCTGTTTGTTTCGATTTTGAAAGAAATAAAACGCTCAGACAGGGTTCGAAAGGAAGATCCTGCTTCTTACGTTCCTTGGAGGGACAGGTCGTTGTCGAATGCAGCAGCAGAAGCAGCAGCAGCAGCAGTAGAAGTGGGAGCAGAAGCAGCAGCAGCAGCAGCAGCAGCAGAAGTGGGAGCAGCAGCAGCGGAAGCAGCAGCAGCGGGCCGTTGTCATTGTCGTTGTCGTCATTGTGGTCGTCGTCGTCGTCGTTGTCGTCGTCGTCGTTAGAATCTCTTAGTTAAAATGATAATTCAAAAAGTCCATCAGAAAGCGTATAAGGTAAACCGAACGAATATTAGACGATTACCTCGATACGGTTTTTGCCGGTAAATGAAACAGGATCGTCGACCACCGATGATCGTTCCAGTCGAGTAACGTGCCGTTCTTGCGCGCTCATCCTTAAGTAATGTCCAATCTGTAGGACGGTTATAAAGTACGCCTTCAAACCGATCTTTTCATGAAAAACATTGTGGTGTGCAAAAAGTTCGTTATTGGGATAAGAAGAATACAGTCAGAGAGGAGGAAGAAAACTATCACGTTGTTTTTATTGAGACATGTATACTTATATCCTTACGCTGTTTAAAATACCTGATAGCGTCGTTTCATAGGAACGAGACCTTGAACTCGATATATTTCCTTCGAAGGTCGTCTCGGTCCCCTTGAAACGTTTTTTGGCATGTTTAAAAATAATACTATATGATATGATTAAATTATTTATCATGCGCACCCTCGTGCGCATATATATGTGAATTAATCGTTTTCTTAACCCTTTAAAACATTTCTTTATTAACATATTCATATTCTCATAAATTCTTCACTAATATATAAATGTACTTGTAAGAAACAATTCTAGATGATGTATATTTTTTATAATAAAAAACATTCAAAATTTTTTTGATTTCCTGGATTGAGGGTGTCATATGAGATTAAATTTTTAATGAAATAACTTTCGATTTTACCGAAATATTTAAATAAAGGGTCCCAAACCCAATGTTTATTTTTCTACTCAATATTAAATTATTTTTAAAATACGTTTATAAATTTTACAATCATCCGATACACTCAAAAAGAAATCGATTTTTGTATATTTCGTTAAAAAAAAAAAAAAAAAATACAAATGTAAAAAAACACACAAAAGTAAATATGTAAACAAATACATCAAAAAAATTATAAAAGCAGAGGAAAAGAAAAAAAAAAGCAATCTTTTCGTTAAAAATGTTTGATTTGTTATTTTCCGGAGAATTATGATAGTTGACTTCAATTATGTAGGCATATTTGTAGCACGTGGCTGCTATTCCGCAGAAAAAAAGAGGCTCCAAACAAATTTTCTGACTAATTCTTTACTCATTTTCCATAAATTTGTAATTTGAATTGTTTATTAAAAATTTTATATGTATTATGATGATTTTGTTTTCTTCCTCCTCTCTGACTGTATTCTTCTTATCCCAATAAACGAACTTTTTTTATTTTATTGAAATGAAATCGAAACGGACCAAAGCGGTTGCCACGGCTTTAACCAACGAAGTGTGCATACATTTGGCCGATAAATTAGGATGGAGATGTGAATTAAGGATAATAGCGAGGTTTTAAAAATTGACCTTTGAAAACATAAAAAATATACACAAGTTCCGCATTTTAATAATAATAATAAAATTATTTAATTTTTTGTCTTTTCATGCCTTCTTTAATCGTAGTATTGAAAAAAATAATCTCTATAACGAATACGGGAATTAAAAACTATTTTTTCAATTTATTATACAACATTGTTCAAACTAAAATAAATAAATTTTATATAGATTATGGTGAATTTCTTTTCATCCTCCTCTCTGAATATCTTCTTCTTATCCCTTTAACTCGAATTTATGTTTTGTTATATCGTATAAATTGAAATGAAATTGTAACCGACCATAGCGGTTAACACGGCTTTAATGAACGTTTCGATGGGGGAATGTATTAAATGACACCCGAAAGACGCGGTACCGCTGCCAACCGCTTCACTCGTGGTCGAAATATGGTTCGGGGTTGTTATTAAACTTTTAAAAAGGTCCGAATACGGTTTAATAACGGTTTCGGATTCAGCGTGGTTTAAATACAACGCCGATATAAGGGTTTCGGTCGTTGAACTTTTCGAGAGGCTGCCGCGCGATGACGTGGGTTTAATATTGTCGTGGCACATCCGGTGATATCCCGAAGACACGTTCTGAAAGAACGTTTGATTCACACCGTTCCGCGCTGAATCGCATGTGCCACGAGTCGGAAACCACGCGCAATACGGGTTTTGCGACGCCACGCATTCTCGGCAGGTGGTGGTTTTGCGGCATTTACGCAAAGGTACCGCTAATACTTCAGTGTCGGTTATGACGACCAACTTTGGGTCCTCACTGTCAGACCGTTTTGCTATCAGAAGGTTATTTATCGATGCGGGAGTTTCGAATAAACGAATTTCTTCGAAGATGATCGGACTAACGCGCCCTTCCAATTCTTCAGAAGGCGCGTTAAAAACCATCAATATCTTTCCGTTGTCAGTCGCGATAAATACGACGTCAACGAAGGTGCCCGGGTGCACCGGCACTCGAGGATCGACCGTAAGCTTCGCGAATTTATACTCGAACGAGGCCTTCATAATCAATGGTTTCCCGTGGAATGGCGAGACGAGACTATCCATGAGAGGATGAGAACGAATAAAATCGATATTTTTTTGGGGAAGGTTTCGGCTGTCATTCACGCAGACGCCCGGACGAGGTTCGGGAACCGCGCTACGAGGAACGGGTTTCCAATTCGAGTGGAGATCTTTTTGCTCTTTGAAAGGACCGTCGAAAGTATCGAGAATGTCTCTCATCTTAAACGAACAAACCGCCGATCCCGGAATAGAATTCGGGGGCGTCGTAAAAACAGCGTATATCACTTCATTATCGTAGTCGTCGCCGCCAGAAATTACATCGCTGACGGATTGTATTTCGTCGAAGTAGAAAGGGTACCCTCCCGGCGATGAACAGTTGAGTCTACTTTTCAAAAACGTCGTCCAGGTCGAAACCTCTCGGTCGCGCTGGCGTCGATCTCCTCGATCGGATTTGCAAACTCTCGCTACGCGAGAGTAAACAATATTACCGCAGTTCATGTATTCGATAGCAGTTTCGCGAAAAAAGAAAAAAACGTAGTCCCCGTATTCGAACGAGTGAACGAAGTCGGGATTATTGAGCTGCTGGTAATCGCCTTGATTGGTTTTCAAGGGATCTCTGAATACCATCTGGATCTTCCCTTGAAAATCGCCGACGGTCCCCGAGTAGAGGTGACCGCCCGCGAAAACGAAAGTCGAGTTATGTCTCGGGCTAAAGGGGCATTTACCGAAGCCGGAGCTTTCCTCGTACGTGAAATTTCCGTTCCCGTTTAACGCATAGTTTCTGCAGGTCGGTTTATGGGCATTGGTGCCGCAAACCAAAAAACCCCCCTCGGATGTTTTTGTGAACAGACGAATGTAATTGTGACATTCTTTTTCGGGTTTACCTTTTTCAAAGCACGAGTCCCTATCCGATTTCTTCGAAATCCATTCGATTCTTCTATTTAAAAACTCTGATAAATCAACGATGCTTACGTTATAGACGTAGTTTCTAGCTCCGATGAGAAGGGAGTCTCCGTCTTTGTGCAAAAGTTGAAAATAGTCGACGCGCTTTCGGTCGCTGCCGCTGAAACTTTGCGATACAAATTCTCCCGAATTCACGACCAAATTCGGAGTGAAATCGAGAGCCATTTCCGAAGCCGTGGCGGTAAATATTTTTGTCGTCGTAGGAAAAGTGACTGATAAAAAGAATATAAAAAATAACGACATTAAACGCCAAAGTCTCGCTCTTCGCCAACTCGCGGGCTTCGTGACATCGAGCGCGCTAGCATTTTCACCAAATTTAACATCGAAATTAAATGGTTTCATAGCGAATCTTTCGAATGATTGTGGTTGATAAACGATATCGATTGATTGATTTTCGATTGATGTTGGAGGTTAATCGAAGCGCGCGTTAATCGAAGCGGTGGTCTGAAGAAAGAAATGAATGAGTAACGATAAATACTTTTGATAAAATTTGATAGTTTTGTTTTATTTGGTTGAAAAACGTTAGTTAATTTATTAGATTTGATTATATTTATTTACTTGCTAAAACACCTCCCCGCCAAAATTATATTTATACCTAAACAAATGAAAAATATTAAAACGATAGCTAATGTGATTTGTTCATCGGTGAAGTATCTCGTTGCGCTTTTATTATTTGTATTATTACTGTCGAGTGTTTCATCATTCATTGGTGAGGTTGAAATATTAGTGATTAACGGGGTTACGTTGCTAGAATTATTCGTGAATCTATATTTTTTGTGTTTTTTCTTAATGACTAGAGGCGGATTACTGGTCAACTTCGCTTCTTCGATACTCGCTTTTGTTCCCTTTTCGGTCAAAAAGGAGGTCTCGACGCTAGAAATAGCGTCTTGATTGTTCGATGATATCATAAACTTAGTTTTAGGTAATAATAATTCAGTCGTTCGAGAAATATCCGCTTCGTAATTTTTATTCGTAACATTTTCTTGTGAAGAAAAAAGAGATGAGCGCGAATCTTCATCATCATGTTTTGGAACGATCGATGATGTATAAATGTCACTTGTAGATGACCTTCTAGTTTCAGTCACCTTTTCGATGTCGATTTTTGTTTCGTCTTCTTTTTTTACCGCGGTAGGAGGATCGGTGGTATTTTCATGCTTTAACTTGATCTGTGGTGTTAAAGAAAATAATTCATCCGGTCGGTTTAATTTTTCAACGTTTATTTTTTTATTACTTTTAATCGTCTGAGGGGTTTTATTATCGTCATCGCGTTCTCTAATATTCGATTGCTGCTGCGTGACATTATCAACTGGAGACGAAATGGTGGTTACAACGGTTTTTTCTGTTTGACTAATATTTTTCAAATTGAAATATCTTACTGAAAGCATATCGTTATATGTATAAGATTTGGTGGTGGTTTTGGTTTCATTAACATTTCGATTGTTTGACGGGTTTTTAAGTATGCGTAAGGAGGCGCTAGAGCAAAACGTAGCGCATTTTCCTTTTATCGCCATACCGCAATATTTGAGTTCTTTAAATTCGAATATATACGCGGTGGCTTCATCATTTGCCTTTGAGAGATTTCTGAAATTATCATTGCCATTAGCGTTAGATGTGAAAGTTAAGTGAGAAAATATATGGCTTCGAGTAGCACCTAAATCAAAGGTAAAATTCAAATACTTTTTATAACCACGAACATTGACGTTATAATTTAGATTGATGCCAGATTTTGAGCGGTTAGTTATATAGGAGCGAAACCCGCGTTCATAAAACTCGTCATTGCCGAGGATACCGCATCTCGACGTAAGTGGTAAAAACATCAGCCTAATTTCGAGATCGGGGAACGATTTGCATAAAGGACTATCTAATTTTGCTAAAAACATATTCGCTTCAGATACGTGAAACATATTATAAAAATAACTATCGTGGTTTGCCGCGATCGGGAAATTTACGCAAGAGTAATTTGTTTTTGTTTCGTTATTTGTAAAAAGCGAGTGTAACCGAGTAGGAAAATTAAAAAACGAGAATAAAAGTAAAATAGAAATACTGAATATCATTAAATGATTAATATATCTTCGTATTGTATCTAATAATAAAAGAATTTTTTTAAAAAATATTTTTACTTAATTTAAAAAAAAAATTAATTTCTATTTATTTATTTATTAAATTTCTTACGTTATGTTTGGGTCATAGAATGACCAAAAACCCATAAAAATTTATCTATATCCTATTAATTTTAAACATGCCATTTTCGCGAGCCGACTTTGTCTCCACTTTGTGCGGTGGTCTTTACGACCAAAAAAACAGATGTTTAAATTGTCTAGGCGCCAATGCGCGGGCTTGCCCGCGCTCAGCGAACAAGCTTGCTCCGCTAGGAGCAAGAGATGCGTAGCATCGTTGCTTGTAGTTTTTAAAAAAAAAATATTTATTGTTTGATTAATAACACGATTATCAATATTATCTATTGGTTTAATGAAATTTTATCTTTTATATACCAAGTAAAATCTCGATAGGAGATAATTTTCTAAGCGATTACCAATTCGAAAAAGTTCTAAGTATTGAAAAAAAAACTGAATCCTATTGAAAGCCGCGTTTCGTTATTCTCTTTTCCCTTGATAAAGATCGATCAGTTTTTGAAGCGAAAGCACTGAGGACGGACATTTATAAAATTAATCTACACTATTAATTTTAAACATCAATTTTTACAGTATAAGATATTTCCATTTCTACTACATCCATTTGCAATTACCTAAATGACTTTTACATTAGCGCGTATAACTGTCTTACGCTAGCTTTCTAGCGCTCAAAGGCAAGCCTTAACGCCTGCGTTAAGAAATGCGCAGTTCATTGCTTGTAGTATAAGAAGATGATAGAAGATTGATAATAAATTTATTTTTGAGATCTGGTTTTATTAAAATTTATTTCAAAACATATAATTTTTTAATCATTATGGCTAATATTATCGACCCTAAAATTCAAGAAACTTTGTGGTCGATTCAAAGTACGGTGAGAGAATTTCAATACACCGTGAACGTTAAAGAAAATAATTTAAAAGAAAATTTTAACACACTAATCTGTTTATCGCCTTCGTTAGTGCAAAGAAATTTAATTTCGAGTATAAATGAAATATATTCAAAACTGTATGATCTGCAGCCCCTTACTTCACGTACCTGGAAAGATATTTTCCTTTAAAAATGGTAATTTGTAATTTATTTTTGAAAAAAAAAATATATCAGAAATGGCCACTTTGGTGTTTAAGAAATCAAAATATATAATACTTAGAATAACCAAAGAGATAGAAATAGTACACCGTAGTAAGGACCACAGTAATTTATAATTTCAACCTGCTAGGTCTTACAGTTTTGAATATATAAACATGGCAACATGTCATCTTCGACCTAGGCATGCTAGTTTCCGGCCTAAAATCCGTGTTTTTTTATTTTCGGTGGAAAAATTTTCTAAAGGGAACAATCAATTAAAAATTTTGGTACAAACGTATAATAAAAGGAACGTTTTTTTTTGTGAAACCACCTTATTATATGGTTCCTGAAATTGATGTTTTCGAGGCTTGTTTTCTTGCTAACAACTGAAAGCAACATAATGAAATTTAAAGATAAGTTAAAACGTAGTACGGACTATAAAAATGTTATTTTTCAGCCCCTTACGTCAAACCGATTATGACGTCATATATTGACGCTCGATCGGGAACTGATATATGTCGAAGGTCTAAGTGCAAATTCCGAAAAATAATTTCGACTTGAAAATTTTTTGGGAATTATTTTCTTTTGGAAATTTTAGATTTTCGCACTTGTACCATCGATTTATATTAGTTCCCTTCGAAGCGTCACTATATCCGGCCCTCGAAAAAAAAACTCGCTTAAGGAACGAAAAATGTAATTTGCACCTTCTCCCGAGAAGTAAAAAGTAAAGTTGTTGATTCATATCTTTACCGAAAAATACTAATTTATTACTTTTTTTTTATTCTTTTTTAATTTAGTCACCCTAAAAAATGATTTAATAAAGAAAACGGTATTTTCTGGGAGACTAAATTAAAAAAAGATTATGTTTTATTTTTTATGAAATAGTCTCATTTAAAACAAATTTTAAATGTTAAATAATTTTGAAAACCTGAATATCAATTTTTTAGAGACTTTGAATACGTAATTATTATTTTTTGATTTCCCTCGAAAAAAACTCGCTTAAGGAACGAAAAATTTACTTTGCACCATCTCCCGAGAAGTAAAAAATAACGTTATTTCATGCTTTTGCTTCGCGCGAGATTCGTATATTTACGGTATATGAAAGAATTCAGCCGCTTGGGAATCGAAAAACGACTTAACGTGTTCGCCCGACACCTTTTAGGGTATAAACTATCGCTTTAACCCGGCATAATGACGTTTCATAGGGAACTAATATAAGTCGAAGGTCTAAGTGTTAAAATCTAAATTTTTCAAAATAAAATCATTCACAAAACTTTTTTAAGTCGAAATTATTTTTTGGATTATGCGCTTAGACCTTCGACTCATATTAGTTCCCGAAGAGGCGTCACTATATGGCGTCATTTTTTGAAGTTTGCGCTTAGACCTTCGACTTATATCAAGCGTCACTATATGACGTAATAATCGGTTTAACGATAGTTTAAGCTTAAGAAAATGGCATTTGAAAGCGTTCAGCCGCTTTTTAGAGTCCAGTTAGAAGACGCTATATAAAAAAATATTTTAAATTATAAATTAACATAAAAAATAAAGACAAATTATTCGTTTTTATTAAGATTATCCCATATATAAGCCGCGCGTCCACCGTTTTAGAGTCTCGTTGTTTCGTTTCTCCACTGCTTATAGCGAATATCGCTAGAATTAAAATTCCTTTTATGTAAACCCACAACGGACAAGAAATTAACCGCGAAAACGATATTTCTTTAAAAACGCCAGACGATTCTGACGATGATGCTTCGATATCGACCTCAAAACACACCCGCATTCGAAGACGATGATTTTTTATATTTGGGTGAAAGATATAACAGATTATCAATATTATCAAATGAAGTGCTATACCTCATTTTTAAAAATATATCATTTCAAGACATATATAACATTATGATTGTTTTGGCCTCGAGAAAACGCGAGGTGAACTACTACCTGCAAGAGAATTATCTAATCGATAAAAATGAGTTGGAAAAGCTAAATTTCGATAGGCTTTTTTCAGTAATCGAATCAAATGATGACACAGAAAAGACTTCTACCATTTTTTTAAACTTTATTAAAACAGCGATTGAGAATCCCTATAAAAATCACTCTTATTGTACGCCTAGAGCAATAGCTTTGACATTGACCAAATACATGATTTCCGAATGCCGATCGCCGCTCGCCGGGACCGCCGCTGCTCCTGCCGCTGCCGCTTCTGCTGCTTCTGCTCCTGCTGCTGCTGCTGCCGCTAGTTCGTTATTTATTACAATGAACAACGCGTACGAGCATTTGACTAGTTTAATCCTTTCATTAGATGATTGCCAAACGTTTAAAAAATTAAGCAATTTTTTGAAGCGACAAGGAGAACCTTTATCGAATATCACAATCCTAGAAATTGTCAATAAGGGTGTTTCTAATCCTTTTGTCCAGTTAGACGACTTTCTCGAAAGCTGAAAAATATTTCTATTTTCTTTCCAAATTTGTTCACGTTA
>JABUQX010069182.1:25000-30000 GCA_015478945.1 Trachelipus rathkii
TCAATAAGCCGCAAATAAAGCGATTTTTTAGAAATAGTAACATTTTTCCGTCGCAAACCAATTTTAAGGAATTCACGTTAAAAAATCGGAATGGAGAAATGGTATCAACATTTTCGTTTTTTTGAAGGATAACGTTAAAACGGCAAGCGTTTCGCAAATTCAATTCCAAGAAACCGTCGCTCTTTCTAATATTCCTTCGCAATCGGTATCTAAAAATTTGCGTGTCCCACGAATCAATTATCTTTATTGAGAGATAAACTTTGCTCGTGTCCCCACGAATCATTATCTTTTTTTCTATTCAGTTCGCCGTTGTACAACATTAATTTATTTAACGCGTATATTATCTATGGTTAGTAAGAATTTTTTGCTGCCTCATTGTGCTATATTTTAGTAACCTAAACCATAAACGAGATACTGAGCGCCCAGAAGAGTGAAGTAATACCGAGCGCGAGAGACAGATCAAGGAGTGCGGAGAGAGATCTTTCCTCTTCGGCCCCTTACGCGAGGGAACACGATAATCGGGGTATTTAGGTATCTATTTCTCGGGCTTTCTTCAAGCTGGTTCTCCTCAGTCCCTTCTCAGCGGGAAAATTTTCTTCCCGAAAAATTATTTCCCACACATTCTCTTGTTTTAAAATCTCTGCATGCCGATATTTTGGGTGTTCTCGCGAGGTCGTGTTCTCTCTTCATCTCCTGCCGGCTTTCTCTTCAACTTCTTTGATAATTTCACGTAAAATCTCGGACCAACTCCTCACGCGGTGAGAGGCTATTATGCGAGCACATTAAATCTTCGACTTCGCATTATTTCTTTTTGGTTTTTTCTCGCGAATCTCTCAGACTCGAGAGACCACCCGCATAAAAAGTATGCTCAAAGTGTTAATTACGTTAGATTATCAATAACTCCACGAGAGAGACTAAAAAAACTCATACGAAGACATTCTTATCCTCATCATATAACAGATGGCGTGGTTTGTAACACAAGTACTATCCCTCCCTAATACTTATAAAACAGAATGATTAGAGCCGGAAAATATCTATAGTCAATGTTTTTTTTCTTTTCCTTTTTATTTTTTTTCTTAAAATTTTACAAAGATTCAAAAATTTATTTCATTTTCCTATACCTTTTGTAGTTTTTTGTTAGTTTTGAGATATGTGCCTGTGTTTTTTTTTTTTTTTTTTTTTTTTTTTTTTTTTTTTTTTTTTTTTACAGTTTCCCCAATAAAATTTTGCCAGGATTCCAACAATTTATTTTGCGCAGGATTCAGCAATGGTATTCCTTTCCCGTAGCTGTTGTAGTTTTTTGAGATATGGATTGTGGCTCTTCTAGAGGCTGGCCATATAATATATATATTATATATTATACAGTGGCGTAACTACGATTTTTTCCTGGGGGGGGATCTTGGCAAATATTCTAATTTATTTTATATAATATATATATATATATATATATATATATATATATATATATATATATATATATATATTATATTATATATATAATATATAATATATATATATATATTATATATATACTATATATATAATATAATATACAGTATACAGTATATATATATATATATATAATTATAATTATATATATATTATATATATATATATATATATATATATATATGTAAGATTATAAGTTAACAAAAATATATATATATATATATATATATATACTATAACTTACCTGTAAACTGTAACAAAAGTCGACAAAACTATTACAGATTGTCCATTACTTATAAAACAAAATCGAGTTTTCGTTTTTTTTTTCGCCCTCTCGTCAATTATTTCATTTACGTTCACTTGAATTTCTCTGTGAATCGATAGCAGTGCAAGACCATTCAGCCTGGTTTGTGATGTTGTATTCCTCAAGTAAGTTTTAATTCTTCTTAGGGTGGAAAAGGTTCTCTCGGGTGTTGCAGTTTATATAGGTATAGTTGCGAGGATTTGCAGCAACTTGAATATGTTGGGGAACATGACCTTATTGCAGGTAGTTAGAGCATCCATTGCAGTCTTATATGGCAGATTTTTGGTATTTTGGCATTTTCTATATAATTTGAACTCTGCTATTACATCCGAAGGAGGTTGGTCGAGGTCTGTAGCATACGTTTCTAGAAGAGCTCTCAAACCCCTTTCTTCCTCACTGGACATTGGAAGGGGAATTGATGATGGAAATAGTACTTGAAATCCTTTAAATATATCAGTGTTTCGTAAGAATCTATGTTCCAATTCAGATATAAAAAGTTCAATGAACGGAATATAAATAGTGACACAATAGTAATCTTCAGGCTCAAGAATAGTTGGATTTGATGGATATTTTTGTTTGCTTGTTATTATTGGAATATTCATAGCAACTCCAAGTTTTTCGCATAGAGTGTTAGCCTCCTGAAAGATCTTGCGAAAGTGATTGTTAGCATCATTGCGCAGATCTTGTAGTTCTCTCTGTGTAGCAGTAGCCATATTTAAAAAGATTTAAGATCGGTGCTTATTTTTTGTAAGTGTTTACTAAGTGGTAGTCCAACTCCGAACACTTCACTAAAGACAAGTAAGGAAAGCAAAAAACTGTGGATTTAATATAGCACTTTTTAGAAGTGCTGCATCTCGAGAAGCATCTGTGCCTCTCCAGTTTTCAATTATATTTAAAATGTCTAATACAGGCATTAAAAGTTAAAAAAAAATCCCTCACAGAATGGTATATTTCAATCCAGCGTGTGGCACAGTGTTTTCAAAAGTTTTAAAACTTTCCGTTAAGAATTCTGATGTTCGATTTCTTTACGCAAGAATGTCTTTTCTTTTCTATTTTTTTGTTTGTGTGTTGTGTGTTTTTGTGTTTGTTTTGGTGTTGGGTGGTGGTTTGTTGGTGGTGTGGGTTGTGTGTTTGTGGGTTTTTGGTGTGTTGGTGGTGGTGGGTGTGTGTTTGTGGTGTGGTGGTTTGTGTGATGTGTGTGTTTGTTGTTGGTGTTTGTTGTGTTTTGTTGTTGTGTGTGTTGTTGTGGTGGTGTTGGGTTGTTGTTTTTGGTGTATGTGGTGTTGTGGTGTTGTGTTGTTGGTGGGTTGTTTGTGTGGTTTGGTTGTGGTTGTTTTTGGGTTGTGGTTGGGTGGTTTTTGTTGGTTTTGTGTTGGTTTGTGTTTTTTGGTGTTTTGGGTGTTTGTGGTGTGTTGCGGGTTTGTTGGGGTTGTGTGTGTGTGTTGTTG
This sequence comes from Trachelipus rathkii, assembly GCA_015478945.1. Classification (NCBI taxonomy): domain Eukaryota; kingdom Metazoa; phylum Arthropoda; class Malacostraca; order Isopoda; family Trachelipodidae; genus Trachelipus; species Trachelipus rathkii. Next base: position 28,202 of record JABUQX010069182.1, read on the forward strand.
GTTTGGGGTGGTTGTTGGTTGGGGTTGTGGTGTGGGGTTGGGTGTTGGTGGTGGTTGTTGGTTGTGTTGTTGTGGTTTGTTGTGTCGGTGGTTGTGTTTTGGGGTTGGTGGGTTGTGTGTGTGTGGGTTGGTCGTTGGGTTTGGTGGGTGTTGGTGGGTGTGTGTGTGGTTGGTGGTTTGTTGTGCTGGTGTTGTGTTTTTTTGGTTGGTCTGTGTGGGTGTGTGTGGTGGTGGTGTGTTGTTGTGGTGTGGTGTTTGTGGTGTGTGGTGTGGGGTGTGTGGTTGGTTTGGTGTGTGTGTGTTTTTGGTGTTTTTTTGTGTGTTTTTTTTTTAAGGGTTTTTAGTTTATGTTTTTTTGAAAGTTGTTTGTGAATCGACTTCTAAGTGGAGAACTAAAAAAATCATGTGCTTTTTTGCAATGACTCCAATGCAACATCGAACTCCTACGACTTCACAAGACTTGGACACAACTAAATTCAGTGAATGAGCGGCGCAATGAGTGTAAACTGCAAGTGGATGAATCCTAGAAGCATGTGCTTGTACTCCGTTCAAGACACCCGACATCGCTGCAGCTCCATCATATCCTTAACCCCGAAGATACGCTATATCAATGCCAAACAATCCAAAACTTTTTAAAATTAGATCAGCCAGTCCTGTTCCTGTTAAATCACATGTAGGAAAAAAATTTAGAAAAACTTCACATAGTTTTAGTGTATCAGTATTAACATATCTAGCACAAATGGAAACTTGCTCAACGCCGGAGATATCCGAAGTTTCATCTAGACTAAAACATTTAGACTTGTTCACAGTGTCAACAACTTGCCTCAACAAAATAGCATTGCATGCTTCTATTATGGAATTTTGAATTTGTGGACTAAGATATTTATAACCCTCTCCCTCTAAAGAAGTCTGCAGACTGGCATCACCTTTTGCTCTATACCGTAGTATTTCCCGAAAATTTCCTTCATTATTCTTTGGTTCTTCTGACATAGATATTTTACCAGAATCTCGATGTCCACGAAGAGCCAATTCTTGCCGACCACATAGTAACACTGTTTCAATTATTGGAACGAGTCGTTTTCTGTTTTTCAATACTTGTTGCTGTCTTTCCTTAATTATTCTGTTTTGAATTGACAGTTCAGGCCTTTCCCATGCTTGCTCAAAACTCTCAGCATCAGCAACACAATCTATGTGGTATTTTAACGAAGCATGGCGGGTAAATTTTTCAATTGCCTTTTTCCAATTGGAGAAACCTTTCTTAACGAAAACGCCAAGGTCCTGTGAATTGACACCAGCCCTTCCTCTAGAAAATAATACACAATATTTGCAGTATGCACTATTTTCCATCGCTGAATATTCTAACCAAGGAAAGCGTTTCAGCCAATGATACTGAAAGCGAAGTATGTAGGTTCTCTTTTCTTCATTTTCTGTAGAGTGTACTTTTTGTGTGTGTTCTGTACCGGGAAAAGTAAAATCTTCAGTTGGTTTCCATACGTTGTCTAAAATTTCCCGTATTTCGCCAGAAGATCTTTGTGAGCGGTTCTGGTTTATGTACAAGCCTATATCATTAAGTCCGGATTCGTGCTCCACAGATGTGGAAGCTTCGGGTGCTAAAGTATTAAAAGGTTCTGTAGTGTTATAAGAAGCACTAGAAATTTCATTAGTCCTCGTTTTTTGCTTTTTTATTAAAAAATTTGAAATTGAAAGCTGCTGTTTAACCCTTTTTTCAGCCATTTTTAAATACTGGTTCGACTATATTAATAACTATTAACACGGGAACACCATAGAAAAATGAATAT